>QRFJ01000053.1:1257700-1345853 GCA_006176705.1 Cocos nucifera | reverse complement strand
CTGATATCTTCATGTTGGCGCTGGAGCTCATCAGACATCGAGCCCAACATGTAGTATCTGGCCTTATTGTCTTCGTCAATCCATTTTTCCAGAGACGCTCTCTGTTCAGTGGATGGACGGAGCTGGTAAGGTGGGAGGGTCCTGGTCCAAAACATGTGTTAACTTCTCTGAACCCAAAACAATTTTGTAGTTCCTGAGCCAATCTTTATAATTGGGTCCAGTCAGTCTATGTGTGTCTAGGATACGTGCCAGTGGGTTGGACGCAGACATTTTCCTGTAGAGAGTCAAAGATTCTAGTTAGATACTGTAATTTTGACTTGACCAATTTGTTTAGGGATTTTATTTTTAAACAAATTAGCTCCCACTATTTTCTCGGATCCCTACACTCCCTCTGTAGAGATGCGAAAATCTCCGCGATTGATGATTTCTAGTGGGTGGTGCGGTCTCACCAACTGACTCATCACCTCACCTAACAGTTATTGGTGATGGGTTAGCCAATGAGTGAACAACTCTTGTTCAATGATTCTCTAATCATGGTGCACCCAAACTTGGTCTCTAATTCATGAATCTCACCGTATCCGAAATATTGATCCACTCCTTAGTTAAGTCAGACCCACCATTTGCATAGACTGGGTTCCTAATTGGGTCTCTCACCGTATCCGGAATATTGAGCCCAACTCATCCTCCAGCCCATAGCATCCAATGCCTAATAGACATGGTTGCGTCTTCCCGGTGCAACTGAGCCACTGTATCCAGCCGAGAACAATCAACCCCGGGAAGGGCCCGCACGTCTACAATGGTGGAAGACCTCGGACTTAATCTTTTCTTAGGGAGAATTGATTCAGGTCTCATTAAACTAGACTTGGCTTAGTCATAACAATTATGACTAACCTAGTGGCATGGGTCAGCTCGGATTATTGACCACCTCAGATCAGAACTGTGTCAACAGATATGGCCAGGTAAGTGAGACCGGTGGAAGGAATATGCCGTTAACTCGCACAAGAACGCATTCAGGTCGAGTAGCTTCCAATTAAAAACCAGTCGGTCGTCTGTGCCAAACTTACCTTAGACACCAAATTGTTGAGTCAGAACCAATTGGGTTAGCCTACAATCCAGACTCTAACCTCTGAGCCTAATTAGGTCTTGCTTGATCGTGACTCGATCTTGACCCAGACTTAATCCTATTAGGCTGGTCAATTTAAGCATTGTTGATCCCATCTAACCAACTCTTGATTCGGTTTGATCAACCGCTTAGACCTAATTGAGCTACCCAAGCCCGAACCCAGTATTATGAATATGTCTTAGATCTGAAATTCTCAATTTTAGACCTAATTAATATTCCATAAACTTAATTCTTAATTAAGTTGGGTTCATAAACAAAATATGCACAATAAATCCTAGGGTTTCAGGATCTAGGGTTTTGCAGAAAGTAAGTTTTGGGTTTCTGATTAAGGACGAACACGCAGCACCCCTACACGTCATAAGAACACCCCATCGAATGGGAAGAGAGGGCCTTTAAACCCTTCTTCGTTCTTATGACCGGACGGCCAAGAGGAACGCCTTAATCAGGAACATGTAAATCTACAAAACAGTTATAGATCTATATCATATATCTCATATACAAATTTAGATCTAATCAAGGCATATTTTGCATACATCTCATGTATCAAATCATGCATGTTTTCAGATCTAAATTATCACATAATAATCTAAAAAATTAGATTTAAATTGATCTAATCAAAATAAATTCTAATCTAGACAATTATGTAGAACTATTCTACAACTAGTCTAGTCATGCATCTATCATATCTCATATGATATTTAAAATTAAATAATTTTTATTTGCTGTTTATCAGATGTTATTATAACACTTATAATATCAGAAAATAGTAAATAAGAAGATCTAAAATATGATTTAATCAGATTAAATCAAAGACATGCAAAACTATTCTATAGAACTATTCTATTCTAGAACTAGTCATGCATATCTTCATGTTCTTAGATCCAAATCATTTAATTTTAATTTTTTCTGATTTCAGATCTGATCACATCTCATGTGACATCTGAAATCACTTTATTTTCTAATTAAAATAAAATTAAAATCAGATCTAAACAATTTAGAACCATGGCTCTGATACCAGTTGAAGGGAAATCCTGATTTCCCGGTCCAGGTTCGTCCAGATCTGATTAGATCAAGAGATATATTTCAAAAATTTTCTCTTGATCTCAATCAGATCTTGATATGTTTCAGATCTGATTCTTATTATTTTAATAAATAAAATAAAATAAGATAAATTAAATCAAATTTAATTTACCTGATTTGGGTAATCCTATTACCCTGTAGATGATCCTGATTGCAGCGGAAGGTTCTGGATCTTAGCCACGCAAGCGCCTGGCCTCTACCGGTATCCACTCGGGTTGGATCTGGAGATCCTCTTCTTCTCTATCACACCTCCAAAAATCAGATCTGGATCTGATCTGGAGGATCTTCAAAACTCTTTTGAAGATCTGCAGTCGTCCTTTTGCAGCAGCGCAGCCTTCTTGCTTTTGATCGCCTTTCCTTGATCTGAATCGCACCAACCAAAGTCCAAAACACCTTTTGGACGTGGAGAGCAAGGGGAGAAGAGACTATGGCATGGAGAAGGAGGGGAGAGGCAGCCTTGGGGTGGTGTCTAATTAGCATTCACTTTTTGAATTAGGGTTGGGCGCAGGGTCTTATTTATAGACCTCTTGTGATCCAACTCCTCTTCCTCTCAACCAATCACAACCCTTTGTGAAATCAGATCTAAATCTGATTGGTTGGAATAGAGACCCCTGGATTCCTCCTTAGAGGGCGCCTAAGACCAGTCAAACTGGATTCTTAGTAGAACTCTGATTGGAATCCAAAAGGGAGGTGGAGTCCTTGTCCAACAAGGACTCCTAGGCGCCTCCTACTTGGGCTCACGCCACCCTTGGCGTGCGCCCTTCTCCTTGCCAGGTTCTGGCAGGGGGACAGGCCCCCACCAGCTCTCCAATAGGTGCATGACATGTGGTCAAAAGTCAAAGGGTCAATGGTCAACGTTTGACCAGTCAAAGGTAGACTTTTGACCAAAGTCAAAGAACAAGAAATGGCAGGTGACCAAAAATGGCAGGTAATGTCTTACAAATAAGACAACCTATTCTGACTTGGACAACCTCCAGTCAGACCATATGAAGGCCTCTGATTGAGCACAAACTCCTTTGGCTCAGTCAGGACAACTTATTTATGATAGTAAAAGAAGAACGTTAGGTTCAATCGAGTGCTAGCACGATTTCCTTGAACCTAATTGAATCTCATTCAGATCAATTGAACTAGATCAGTTCAATTGATGATCACCAGATTCAAACCCTTGTTTGTGTGACCCAGTTAGGTTCAGTTCTGTATGGTAATGGGATATGTCATGATCTCTATCATAGACATCATCGAAACTCCTTTCGATGGATCAGAACTCTTCTGATTCGAACAGCTAGAATGATCGATCATCTAAATCATTCTAATTGCTCCCAAAATCCACCAGTGACACCTAGCAGTATATGGTGGCAACCCATCAGAGCTGAATGCGAACCTCTTGGTGCAGCTACCTGTGTGATTAAGTTCTTCTATCTTGAGCCCCGATCAGATTAGGGTTAAGGTGAACTCGTCAAACCCTAGTCTCTGTCATATGATGTAATCATTCGATTCGAGTCCAATGTGAAAATCTAAATAGAAACTCTTTCTATTATTTCACTCTGCCATGGCCATGGGCTTCTGGACTTGATTCTCATGATTCATCATAGGGCTGCTCCTCTACCACCGAGGTAGATAGATCCCATCTTGATGCAATCCAGTTCCTACAATGAACATGCTATAGCCAACATACACCTCAGGGTTCCATATGGCTAGGAGACCGAGTAATGGTGTAGTCAAACTATAACACCCTCAAGGTGAACTGCCGATGCATCTCAGGTCAAAGAACCAGACACACTACTGCAGCATCGAGTCAGTCATTGACGAGAAGGTAGACTTCCCTAATGACTACTCGAGGTGGTCACGCTCAGTGCCCTCGTTCTCTAACGAGTACCTGTACTCTCGCTCCGGTGTCTCCACACCGTAGACTCAAGACTCATCTACTAAAGAGAAGCAATCGTACACCAACCTTCCGGATCAATCACCATCCTCGTGATGATCCTATGGTCGGAAGCTGTTTATGAGTTAATAATGATTATTCATGTCTTAAATTTTCAACTCTTGAAAATATGAATTATCATTACCATTAACTCAAAGGATGTATCACAGACACTAAATACACATGTGTGATAGAAAATAACCCATTTTATAAATTATAGTCAAAATTACAATTTTGCCCCTAGAAGTGTATTACAAGTGTCAGCCAATTCTGGCTTCTAGGGCACATATATCTAACATCATCACCATGAATCCCATTTTTTATGAGGAATATTTTCTCTACATCTTTTAAAATAATGCCTAAGTATCTTTTAGAAGGACGAAAAATCCTATTTGATCTATGCGGTGGAGAAGGTTGTGATTGGACTGGCTCAATTTGATTAGGTTTCTTAGCTCGTTGCTCTTGGAAGACTTTCTTTTTGAGCCTTATCTATCTTCCGATGCCACCATCTTGAATAAACTATTTTTCAAGGAAGATGGCATGTTGACTCACAATCACATTATGATCTTCTGAAAGATAGAAATAATATCCTAATGACTCTTTAGGATACCTTATAAAACAAGCTCTAAAAGACCTAGACTCTAATTTGTCCACCTATTGTCTCTTGACATGAGCCGGACAATCCCAAATTTTAAGATGACTCAGACTGATTTCTTACCATGCTATATCTTATATGGTGTGGTAGGAATAGTTTTACAGAGAATTCTATTTAGTAAGTAAATTATGGATATTAAACTATGTTCCCAAAGAAAATTAGAAAGGTCCATGAAGCTCATTATGGATCGGATCGTATCTAATAGGGTTCGGTTCCTCCATTCTAAAATTTCATTGAGTTGAGGCATTCTAGGTGGAGTCCATTAAGAGACTATGCCATTTTTCTTAAGATAGTCTAGAAATTCTTGACTAAGATATTCACCTCCTTGATTTGATTGAAGAACCTTAATGAGTTTTTTAGTTGCTTTTCTACTTCATGTTTGAATTTCTTAAACTTTTCAAAAGCTTCAGACTTATGTTGCATTAAAAACACATACTCATACATAGATAAATCATCAGTAAAGGTGATAAAGTAGACATAGTTGCCTCTAGCCGATAGATTAAATAGGCCGCATACATCAGTATGTACTAGGGCAAGAAGGTTTGTGGCCCTTTCCCCATGTCCTATAAAAAGGAGCTTGATCATTTTGCCATGAAGGAATGATTCATAAATTGAATATGACTCGAAAGTCAACGAACTTTGTTGCCCAGGCATGGCTACCCAAGAGGGGGGGTGAATTGGGTTTCTAAAAATTTTGGCCAATTTATACTCTAATGCAAATATGTGCTTCTAATTAAAAGAACTTGAATGCTTGTGGTGAACAAGCAAGATGGAGCAGTGAAATTAAAAGCAACTAGATAATGCAAATATATAAAGCAAATAAAGAAAGCAAGGAAAGCAAAACCACAATACAAACATAGATTTTATAGTGGTTCGGTGCAACCCCATATCTACGTCCACTCTCAAAGCTCTCCTTGGGAATTTCACTATAATCCCTAGATTATAGTGCGTTTGTTTTAACCCAAGATCACAAACAAATTCGATTGGTTTTGCTGGGCTCATCAACCACAATCCTACATCGATAGTTTTCTTAGATTCACTATTAACTCGGTTGGTTTTAACCTAGAAGCACCAATCATAACCTTACAATGATAGTTTTCTCGGGTTCACTATCAACCCGATTGGTTTTAACCATGGAGTACCAACCATAACCTTTACAGTATCCAATTTTTGGCTTGGACCAATCTATACCCCAAGTTTTTTTCCCTTAAAAAAGCTTGTAAAGAAACAAAAATACAAGTATAAAAATTTAGAACAAAAAAAAAACTCTTTTTAAAGTTTGATAGAGAGGCTTCAAGTAAAAAAGCTTGTAAAGAAATAAAAATACAAGTATAAAAATTTAGAACAAAAAAAAAAACTCTTTTTAAAGTTTGATGGAGAGGCTACATTATAGCTCTTGAAGCCTTGTATTCTCTCTTTTGAAGGCTTGATGGAGAGGAAGCTTGAATGAATGAGGTGTTGGAAAATATGTTCCAAAGTCAATCATTAGCTTATTGATGGTTGAGCTACATTGTATCTGTAATTGATTCATTAATAAATAGAATATATTTTTGGCATTTTTCATCATAAAAGTATTCATCTTCTAATGAACTCCATTATTGTGATGAAGTCTTTAGGACTATTTAGCTTCGATAAAGAGAGGATTTATCGATTAGTCCTTAAATCTATTCACGATCAAATGATAGGTTGTTAATTAGGACGACAACGTCTATCAATCATAAGTCGCTGTATGCCATATAGGTTGGTTGTCCTCTTAACCAAGGAGTGTGGAGACATCGGTATGGCATATAAGTGAGATGTTTGGGTCGATCATCATTGAACGTGACCAACTCTAGAGCATTCTACTATCGAGAATATCTTTAATGGGATATAGATATAAGTGTCCCTTAGACCTGAGATTGCCTTAGTGACTTGCAAGCAACTCACTATGCTTTGGTACCAGACTAACTAAATTTCTAATTCAATAATGGAAGGCTTCTAGGCATAGTCAAGTACTTGCAAAGTCAGAGTGTGATCAAGATGGAATTGACCACTCCATGAGTTGGAGAAGAATGTATCACGATATTTTAATATAGCAAAATTTTGGCCAGGATAATCCATCAGATGGATTTGATATTTTAAAATATAATGTGGACAACCTGATCAGAGTTGATAGTTAAACTCTGAGGTGTCCTGCAAGCATATTGATCAAGGGGATGAATTATATAGAAACTATATCCGCATGGATTCTAAGGATGTTATTCTACACATTCGACCTATTTGGCTGTTGGATACCATTACTAGATGGTTACTTTAATTGGTACAAAAATCTATTCCTATGCTACCAACTTAGTTTAGGATCTATGAGGTCATACACATTAGAGCTCACAATCTGATCAAATGGTTGATCAACGATTAAGAATCATTCTAGGATTAAATAATCAATATGATTGATGTTTAACCTAGTGCAAGCATTATAGGAAGATCGATTAGCAATTTGATTGCTAATTGACTTAATTTGATTAAGCCAAAGGGATGAGATTAAGTCTAATTAAATATAATTTAATTAAATTTAGTTTGGACTTCACTGAATCAAGTTCAATTGATTTATTGGATAAGCCAAGTGCAAGGAAAAAATTAGTCCTAGTTGAACTAGGACTTGGATCAACCCAATTTTCTAATTTGATTAAAAAATTAAATTAAATTAAATCTAATTTAATTAAATTATTAACTGGATTAGAACCTAATTTAATCTAGTTAAATTGATTTTGGTTTAATTTGGTTTAAGAAACCATTTTGACCAAGTCATAAATGGAATCCTAGTAAGACTAGGATCACACCTTGTGCCATCTAAGCCTCTCATGCCCATGCCCTCCTTCTCCTTTTTTTTTGTGCAACAAAAATCCTTCTCCTAGGCATTCTCATGCACACCTTCCTCTCCTCTCTTTCTCATATGGAAATTTTATGGTTGACCAAGTCAAAAGGAGAAGTTAGTTGATTTAGGATTCTATGAGATAGAATCCTTATAAACCAAAACACCTCCTCCCAAATGGTGCCACCCCCTCTCCTATTCTTTCTCTGAACTCCATGGTAAAAGAAGAATCTTTTGTGCATCCTTCCTTGCTGGTCCACACTAAATATTTTGGAGGAGCTGCCCAAGAGTTGGGCGCCCCCTTGTCTTGCCCTATTTGACCTTTTCTTGTCTAGTTTTTGACCTAGACAAGGACTCTTTTATTCCTATTTATTTAGGATGAATTTTCATTTGATCTTTTCATGAAATACAGACCTTTATGAGTGCTTTGGGATGTGTAAAAATTAGAGGGAGAGGATCTTTGGGTGTTGGGGTTCCATAGA
Organism: Cocos nucifera; assembly: GCA_006176705.1. Classification (NCBI taxonomy): domain Eukaryota; kingdom Viridiplantae; phylum Streptophyta; class Magnoliopsida; order Arecales; family Arecaceae; genus Cocos; species Cocos nucifera. The sequence continues at coordinate 1,337,741 of QRFJ01000053.1, read as the reverse complement.
CACCAAACTAGGTGTTTAGGTGAGAACAAAGAGAAGAAGAAGAGGGTCTTCTTCTAGGGTTGCTGTGTTCATCATCTTCCTTCTTCCTTGGGTTTTCTAAGAGAGTCTCACATCTGAAACCTCCTCTTCACCTTCTCCTCTTTGGAAGAGTTTAAATCCAAAAGAAGGAGGCATCTGATTGACCATCAAAGAAAGATTAGCACAGTACTAGCATACTGTGCTGATTTCTTGCATCAGAATTTTTGATCGTGCTCATGGGCTCGTGTGGACGACTCCTAGAGGCCGGATGTGTGTGCGGCTCATGACATCATCCTCAATCCCAGATCAGTAAGTTAGAATATCTAACTTGCATAGGTAATAGATCTGATCTATTTATTTTACAGCTGCATTAGATATAGTATTATAGCATGTTGATGGGATCAACACGTTAATCTTTCCTTTATGCTTTTTTATTTTTAATTTAATATCATGCCTTGATCATGTAATAAATCTTAGATCTAGGATATTTTCATGCTTATTTAAATAAATATTTGATTTATTTAAGTTTTTTGCTACTTGATCTTGAAAAAGTTTCAAGATCTATCCATGAAATCATAGATCTGGTTCCTTCATGAGGATGATCATACTTTAAAGCTCTCTGAATTTGATACACAAGATCCTCTCTTTTCTCTCTTTTTCTTTAGATATTTAATTAACCTCACTATTTTAATGATTTCTACTTTCAATCTACTTAATCTTGCTTTTCAAATATTTCTCTAGCCTTTTATACTCTTTGTGATAGCTTGAGGATCAGTTCTAGCCATTGGAAGCCTTGAAATAGCCATTAGAGTGAAGAAATGACCATTTGAAAAAGCTATAGAAAACTAGCCATTACGATCACTAGGTCGACTCAGCTTTAGACTGGGTCGACTCAGTCCTAACTGGATCGGCTCAGTTTATAGCTAGGTCGGCTCAATCCCCTAGGTCTTGAAAAACTAGCTTTCTGCACTTTCTATCTTTTGCTTCTATTGAGACTAGGTCGGCTCAGTCTCAAACTGGGTCCGCCTAGTTTGCATGCCAAGCATGCCGAGAAGCCTCTCCTAGTTTGCATGCCAAGCATGTCGAGAAGCCCATTTCGAGAGAGGATGACCTAGGGATCGTCCCTTGGGTTGACCCTTTTGCTAAAACTTGAGTTTCTTTTAATTTATGCATCCAAAAGTTATGAAACTGCCTCCAAAAGATCAAAAATCTTCTAAGCTTATCCTTGAGGCATCCGAAATAGATTTTCTTTAACTTTGTAAAATTTTGATTTTGCTCCTTGTCACTTTTTCTTGATCTCCAACTTGATAAAATAATAATTTTAACTTAAAAACCTAAAAAGACCTACATCCACTCATGAAACACATGGTTAAGTACTCAAACACTCAAAGTTTGGCAATAATCAAAATCAATCATGGGCTCAACAATCTCCCCATTTTTGATGATGGCAAAAGCTTTGAGTATATGCATAAAAATAAAATTTAATGTGTTTTAATAAATTGACTAGTATAAATCGTGAAGTAATGATATATACAATTATAAATACACACTTCATGAAAGCTGATACCAAAACTCTTTTAACTTAAATTTAAATGTTTCAAGCAATATCATGAAATTTATAGGCTTAAGCATATTTAAATAGCATATGCACATGTAGCATATACTCAATAAATCTTCTCTCCTTTTTTGACAATATCAAAAAGCTCATGGAAAGAAACAAGCAAAATCATCAAAATCAATATCAAAGCTTTAAATTGAGAGATATATCAAATTTATGAAGTCAAATCGAAGAAATCATCTCCCCTTTTAAAATAAAATAACTCTCTTCAAAAACCTAGCTTGAGTTCAAATAATAAAGGCTCTCCCCCTTTGTAAATGAATATGATCTTTTTTAATCTAATTTTTAGATATGCACTTTTAAGCTTTAAGAAGAATAGAACTTTTCAAAAAATTTAATCATAAAATCAAGCATAATATATACTTTAATATTCAATCTTTCTTTTAAAAAAAACGTTTCAGTCAATTAAATTTGAAAAAGATATGTATCGAGAATGTATCGAGCAAAGTAAAATAAATAAAATCAAAGCAAAAGATAGTTATATTTTTAAATTCATTGCTTAAGTATAAATTACTTTAATATAAATAATTCATAAGAATTTTGTAATGCATATAAAAAATTTAGTATCAAATTTGAATTTTCAAATGAGTTTCAAAATTGTGCTTAAAAATTTATTTCTTTGAGTAAACAAATGTTTTAAATTCAATTTCACTTTGAATAGTTATCAAAAATGATATAGCAATCAATTAAAGTAAATTAAATTGAATAAATACATGAAAGCCTAATTTAAGAAGATTATAAATTAATTAATTGAGAACTTAAGATCAAAATATATTTATCTCAAAACAAATTAATCAAAATTTTCAATCAATTTAAGATAAAAAATATTTCTTCTCTTATTTTGGAGATACCAAGAGTTCATTTTTCTTTTAATATTTCAATAATATTATCTCTCTCTATTTTTCATAATTTTGGCTTGATTATTTTAGCTTATAAGTTTTCTCTTCCATTTTCTTTCAAATCAAGCATATTTAACATGAATTTAATTACTAAATTTAGATTTTCTAAATTTTAAAAAAAAATTTAATTTCAAAGCTCCTTTTAAAATAAATGATTGATTCTTCTTTAATATTTTCTTTTTCTTACTTTAGCAAATAAAGCTATTTCTTTGAAAGATTGTCTTGATACCAATTACTTAAAACTGAAGTTCTCATTAAATATTTAGCTTTAAGGATAAATGATAACTTCCTTGAAATATCTTGCTTGATATCAACTTTAAAAGATTCAAGAAGACCATTTTTTAAAATTTAATTTTCAAACTCAATCAATTGAAATAAAGTAAGAATAATCATTAATAAATTCTCTTTTAAGATCAAAAAGGAAAATTAAATTAATGATCAAGATGTATATTCATATTAATTTGGGGGAGGATCCAAAATTAATCAATTAGGGGTATGATAATCTAACAAATCAATTATAATCAAATCAAGTTGAATCTAGATAATGGTTCTATGGGATTTGGTTCAACTAGAGAATTTTAAATTCTTAGGAGTAAACCTAAGATGTAATGCAGATGACTATATCAAGCACTTAATTTTTATGATTAAATGTTTTATTTTCAAGTACCTAGATCATGCAATTTTTGGGATATTTCAATATTTAAGCATCTTATGGGGCATTGCCAAACTTAGTTTCTTTTGTAAATTTAGCAATTAAAATATTTAAACCAATTAAGCTTTTCTTAGTTTCAATTCATCAAATATAGAATTGATATGGGAAGACTTAAAATATCAAGCTAAATTTTAAGATAAAATCATTTCATCCATAGCATGATATATAGAAGAGAGCATGTTGATTTAAAAATCAAAATATTTAAATTATTGCTAGCATCAAAGTCAGTCATACTTATCAAAGCATAAAAAGAGTTATCATATGCATACATATTAGTAAATTATTAAAGTCAATACATTCAATAAATCAATCTTTCTATTCAAGGAGGATGATCATTTTAAGCAAAGATAAAATCATCAAAATCAATCTAACATGCTCAATAATTATACTAGTTAATAATCAAAATATATTTAGCAAACCATGATGGCATGATGTGAGAAAAGTTTAGATTTTACCAAATATCATCATCCATCCAATTTTATTCCCAAGGCATCCATTTATAGAATTTTTTTTTTTTTTATTCCATTGGATCCTTAGTGTACCTACAAAAATCACTTTCTAGATTTTGGTACCCAAGCCATCTTGGATCCATTGAGGTTAGAGCACATGATTTCTTTTGGAACCCAAATTTGTTTAACTAAAGTATGACCAATTTTTTTAATATTACATTCAGAAATTTTATGGCTACTTTGTTACATTTAAGACATGTAAATGAATTATTTTTAAATGAAGCTTTGCTAAATATATTTTTGAAAAATTTCTATTTTTTAAAGGATTATATCCAATTCCAACTTTATTGAAAATAGTCATTTGATTATTCAAAATTTCTTGAAGCTTTTGAGATCCACTAAAAAAATTTTCAAGTATGGACTTCAAGTTTTCAATTTCATTTCTCAAATTTTTATTTTCTTCCATAAGAGATTTCTTTTCTTCTAAAAAAATTTCTTTTTCTTCTAAGGAGAATTTCAAAATCTCATATTTTTGTTTTAGTTCAATATTTTCTTTAACTAAAGAATTTTTTGATTTAACTATATTCTCCTTTTTCTTAGTTAGGATTTTAATTTGTTTCAAAAAATCTTTCTTTTCTTTGGCCATGTTTTCTATATTTTTCAATAGATCTTCTTTTTCACTTGAAACTTTATTTTTCTTTTCAGTCAAAGATAGGTTAGATTTTCTAAGCTCTTTATTTTATAGCCTTACCTTTTTATATTCATCTACTAAGTTATTAAAGGCTTCATATAATTCATTAAAAGAAAATTCAGAGGAGTGTTCATGATATATTTAATCTTTTTGAGCCATGAGGCAACAACTTTCTATACCTTCCTCCTCTTTCTCATTCTCTTCTTTGCCTTACTTCCTCTTAATCATTGTTTTCTTTTTCTTTTGTTTCTTCCTTTTCTTCTTCTTTTCATCTTCATGCACTATAAGGCATGAGTTGGGGTGAGCTACCTTTTCTTCTTCGGAGCTTGATGTTTCTCTTTGATTTGCTTCCTCAAAAGTATTTTCTGATTTCTTCCATATTTGATTTGCTGAAATACATGAAAAATTACATTAAAAATATTTATGTCTAATGAACAATAAACTAAATTCATTGCTTTAACATTTGGTTGGTTCATTTCTTTATCATGGTCAAGCAATGCTTTGAGGGTGTGTGAGCCATCAATTATAATCTTCCATAAGTTATAATCATATGCTTGTGTGAAGATACGCATGCGTGCTTTCCAATAACTATAATTTGATTCATTAAGCATTCGGGGTCTATTAATAGAATAGCCTTCACTAAACAAAGAATCTATTTGGATCGCCTAGATCTTTATCTCTTGACAGTTAGGTCAAAATCTAATAATAGAGCACCTACTTTGATACCACTTGTTGCCCAGGTATGGCTACCCAAGATGGGGGGTGAATTGGATTTCTAAAAATTTTGGCCAATTTATACTCTAATGCAAATATGTGCTTCTAATTAAAAGAACTTGAATGCTTATGGTGAATAAGCAAGATGGAGTAGTGGAATTAAAAGCAGCTAGATAATGCAAATATATAAAGCAAATAAAAAAGCAAGAAAAGTAAAACCATAATACAAACATAAATTTTAAAGTGGTTCGGTGCAATCCCGCACCTACATCCGCTCCCCAAGCACTCCTTGAGATTTCTACTATAAGATTATAGTGCATTTATTTTAACTCGAGATCACAAACAAATCCAGTTGATTTTTTCGAGATCACCAACCACAATCCTACATCGATAGATTTTTTGGGTTCACTATCAACCCAATTTATTTTAACCTAGGAGGACCAATCACAATCTTACATCGATAGTTTTCTTAGATTCATTATCAATTCGATTGGTTTTAACCTAGAAGCACCAACCACAACCTTTATACTATCCAATTTTTAGCTTGGACCAACCTACACCGTAAGTTTCTTTTTTCCAAAGAAACTTGTAAAGAAACAAAAATATAAGTATAAAAGTTCAGCACAAAAATTAAAAAAAAGAAACTCTTTTTGAAGTTTGATGGAGAGGTTAAAAGATAGCTCTTAAAGCTTTGTATTCTCTCTTTTGAAGGCTGAGAGGAAGCTTGAATGAATGAGGAGGATCACACTTTAAAGCTCTCTGAATTTGATGCACAAGATTTTCTCTTTTCTCTCTTTTTCTTTAGATATTCAATGAACCTTATTATTTTAATGATTTCTATTTTCAATCCACCTAATCTTGCTTTTCAAATATTTCTCTAGCCTTTTATGCTCTTTGTGATAGTTTAAGGATCAGTTCTAGCCATTGGAAGCCTTGAAATAACCATTGGAGTGGAGAAATGATCGTTTGAAAAAGCTACAGAAAACTAGCTGTTATGATCATTAGGTTGGCTCAGTTTTTGACTGGGTTGGCTCAGACCTAATTGGGTCAGCTCAATTTATAGCTGGGTTAGCTTAGTCCCCTAAATCTTGAAAAACTAGCTTTCTGTACTTTCTATCTTTTGCTTCTACTAAGACTAGGTCGGCTCAGTCTTAGACTGGGTCGGCCCAGTTTCCATGCCAAGCATGTTGAGCAGCCCATTTTGAAAGGAGATGACCTAGGGATCATTCTTTGGATTGATCCTTTGCTAAAACTTGATTTTCTTCTAATTTATACATCCAAAAGTTATGGGACTACCTCCAAGAGATCAGAAATCTTCTAAGCTTGTTCTTGAGGCTTTCAAAATAGATTTTCTTCAACTTTGTAAAATTATAATTTTGCTCCTTATCACGTTTTTTTTACCTCCAACTTGATAAAATTATAATTTTAACTTGAAAACCTGAAAAGAGCTACATCCACTCATGAAACACATGGTTAAATACTCAAACACTCAAAATTTGGTAATCATAAAAATCAATCATGGGATCACTAGACTCAATAGTCCAAATTTTTTTAATTTGTTAATCTTATCTTTCGCTATATGATCTAGCCTAAGGTGCCATAGATACTTATCATTTAGACTATCCCTAGGTCGCTTTAGTCCTATGACATTCACATTTTGCTCGACATTTAACATAGATATATCAATATGCAACTGATAGAGATCATTAATTAAGAATCCACTTGTAATTTTTTTTCTTTCAAAAAGAATAGTATAGTGGTCCTTAAGAAAGTTAATAATATAACCTTCATATGCTAAACAAGAAATAGAAATAAAATTCTTGCTTACTACAGGCACAAAATAATAGTCCCTAAGAATCAAATCTAAACCAGATGGTAGTCAAAGAGGGTAGGTTCCCATGGCCACAGTAGCAACTCTTGCTCCATTTTTGATGCACAGGATCATCTCACTATCCCTCAGCCTCCTGCTATCCTCAAGATCCTACATGAAAGTGCATAAATGAGCACTAGATCTAGAGTCAAGCACCCAACTGGATGCAAAAAAAACTCATTAAGTTAAATTATTTCATGAGCATACCAATAGAAGGACCTGCCTCCTTGTTCTTCAGGGTGGCCAGGTATAAAGGATAGTTCTGCTTCCAATGGCTGTTAGAATTATAATTGAAATACTTTTCTTTGTCGGTGGTCTTCTTCTTCGGCTCTTCCTTCTTCTTCTTCCTATCTTTCATCTTCTGCTTCTTCATGGTCTTCTTCTTCTTTTCAAAAGATTTTATTCTGAAAGAAGTCTGCTCCACAGCGAGCACTGAGTCCTTCAAATCTTTCATAGAGAGCTCAGCAGTAACCAGCATGTTCATAAGTTCAACCAAGGTATTTTAAAGTTTATGCATATGGTAGTTTATGATAAACTGTTCATACGCATTAGTCAAGGATTGCAAAATTATATCGATCTGTAGGTCCTTGTCCAACTTAACATCGAGCTTCTCAAGCTCCTCTAAGTCTTTGATCATCATTAGATAATGATCTTGGATCGACTGCCCATCATTCATCTGAGCCTTAAAAAGTCTCTTAGTGACTTGATATTTTGCTGCGTGGCTCTGTTCCCCAAACAACTCTTGCAGGGGAGCAAATATTTGGTGGCTAGTCTTTATATCTTTATATTGGCACTGGAGCTTATTAGACATTGAGCCCAACATGTAATACCTGACTTTATTATCTTCATCCATCTACTTATCTAGAGATGCTCTCTATTCAGCGGACGGACGGACTGGTAAAGTGGAAGGATCCTATTCCAACACATGAGTCAACTTCTCAAAACCTAAAATAAATTTGAAGTTCCAGAGTCAATCCTTATAGTTGGGTCTGGTCAGTCTATAGGTGTCCAGGATATGGGCTAGTGGGTTGGATGCAGACATTTTTTTCTAGAGAGTCAAAGTTTCTAGTTAGATTTTGTATTTAGACTTAACCAATTTATTTAGGAGTTTTATTTTTAAATATATTAGATTTTTACTATTTACTTAGATCCTTACACTCTCTTAACGGAGATGCGAAAATCTTCATGATCAATGATTTCTAGTGGGTGGTGCGGTCTCACCGACTAGCTTACCACCTCACCTAACAGTTATTAATGATAGATCAACCAATGAGTGGATAACTCTTATCCAATGATTCTCTAATCATGATGCACCCAAACCTGGTCTCTAATTCATAAAGCTCACCATGCCAGGAATATTGCTCCATTTCTTAGTTAAGTCAGACCCACCATTTGCATAAATTAGATTTCTAATTGGATCTCTTTTCATATCCAAAATATTAAGCCCAACACATCCTCCAATCCATAGCATCCAATGCCTAATAGACATGGTTATTTTTTTTTGGTGCAACTAAACCACTATATCCAGTCGAGAACAATTAACCTTGGAAAGGGCCCGCACATCTACAATGATGGATGATCTTAGACTTAATATTTTCTTAAGAAGATTTGATTTAGGTCTCTTTAAACTAGACTTGACTTAGTCATAACAATTATGACTAACCTAGTTGGTTGGCTCGAATTATTAGCCACCTCTAATTAGAACTGGATTGATATAAATAGCCAGGTAAATGAAATCGATGGAAGGGATATGCCATTAACTCGATAAGAATGCATTCAGGTCGAGTAGCTTTCAATTAAAAATTAGTCGATCGTATCTGCCAGACTTATCTTAGATACCAAATTATTGAATTAGAATCAATTGGATTAGCTTACAATCTAGGCTCAAACCATGGAGCCAAATCAGGTCTTGACTTGATCGAGTCACATCTCAATGTGATTCGACCTTGATCTAGACTTAATTCTATTAGGCTGATCAAATCTAAGTTTTTTTTGATCTCACCCAACCAACTCTTGATTCGATTGGATCAACCGCTAGACTTCTAAGCCCAAACCTAAATTTATGAAATTATCTTAGATCTTAAAATTCATAATTTTAGAGCTAATTAGTTTTATAATGTTAATTCTTAATTAAGTTTCGGTTCATAACCAGAAATATGTAAAAATCCTAGGATTTTAGGATTTAAGATTTTGTAGAAAAGTAAATTTTTGATTTCTAATTAAGGATGAATACGCAGCACCCCTACACACCATAAGAGCACCTCATCGAATAGGAAGAGAGGGCCTTTAAACTCTACTTTGCTCTTATGATCGGACAGCCAAGGAGAATGCCTTAATCAGAAATAATTACTACTCTACAAAATAATAAATCTATAATATATATCTCATATAAAGTCATAGATCTAAACATGCATATTCTGTATACATCTCATGTATCAATCATTAAATCCTAAATGCATGCTTTCAAATCTAATACATCATATATAATATCTAAAAAATAAATTTTATATTGATCATATCAAAATAAAATCTATTCTAGATAAATCATAGAACTATTCTACAATTAGTCTAGGCATGCTTCATTCATATCTCATATAAAAATTAAAAATTTTATTTTTAATTTTTAGATCTGATTATAATATTTATAACATCTAAAAATAGTGGTATAAATATAAAAAAAAAATTTAATCATACCAAAAAAAAAATTAGCACTAGACTACTCATATAACAATTCTAAACCTAGTCTAGATTTGCATCTCATGCAAGATTGATATGAATCTAAAATTTTTAATCCTTTTAATTTTGGATCTAATCACATCTGATGTGACATCTAAAATTCTTAATATCAGATCATAGATTACAAAAAAATTAGATCTAAAATAGATTTGAAGAACTGCTAACCTAGCTCTAATACTAGTTGAAGGAAAAACTATTTTTCTATAGAGTCTAATCGATTCGATTTGATTTGACCAGCTTGTAGAAAATATTTCAAAAATTTTTCTATAGAGTCTAATCAGATCAAAAAGTTCTCTAATTTAATTTTAATGATCTAATATTAAATCTAAAAATAAGAATTAAATTAGATATGAGCTTTGTATCTGATTGGATAATCTGATTATCCTATCGATGATCTACGGAAGCTCAGAATTTTGGATTAAGTCATGCATGTGCTTGGCCTCTACTAGAGTCCAATTAAACTAGATCTAGAGGTGCTCTCCTTCTGAATCTGATTGTTAAAAATTAGATCTAAATCTGATTCGTAAGGCCTTTAAATCAACTGATGAAGGCAGCGCGCTTGTCTTACGAACATCTTCTCTTTTCTTGAAACCTTCGCGCCAATTTCTATAAACCTTCTCTTGGAACCTTGACTCAACCTTTGGGCATGGAGAAGAAGAAGAGGAGAGGCATGGAAAATGAGGGGATGGCTACCTATGGGAACGTGGGGCATGGAGAATAGAGCATATGAAACCCTAGTGCGTAGGGTCTCTTAAATAGAGCCTTGCGCCACCTCAATGTTCCAATCAATCAAGAAATCAATTGCTTGATTTATTTCTGATTTCTTGAAAAATTTTTCATGCCAACTCACATCTAATTTGCCACCCGAAATATTCTATATATTGTCATACAAAATAGGTAGGGAGAAGAAGTCATTAAGGTAGTGGTACTAGCGCTTTGACACCTTCATGAGGAGCATCGACCTTTCTAGTAGTGAATTTGATCCTTGTATGTATGTTCAATCTCTGAAGGATGGGTCTAGAGCATTCTTACTCTTGTACATAGATGACATGGTGATAGCATGCAAGAGTAAGAAAGTTATGTAGGAATTGAAGGCAGCATTATCTCAGGAGTTCGAGATGAAGGATTTGGGGCCTACAAGAAAAATCTTAGGCATAAAAATTCTCAGAGATCGAGACAAGAAGGTGCTGAATTTGTCTCAGAATGATTATATTCAAAATGTCTTAGAGAGATTTGGGATGAAGGAAGCTATTGGGGGTAAAATAATTTCTACTGAAGTCCTTGGTGGCCGACCTCCATTCTATGAAATTTGCCGATCTTCTCAACAACAATTCCACACTGCAGAACTTATCAAAAGCCTACTAAAGTCCAACTAGACAATCTTGAACAATAAAGAGAAGTACTATTTAATTAACTTTACTTTTTGACTCAAGATGAATACCAAAATTTTTAGTATCGAAGCCCCAGCTCGTCCAACCTTGATAGACAATGAATTCTGAGGGCAAATGAATTCTTTTATTGCAAGCACCAGACTCCTTCCAGTTGCACTCCTTTTGAATGAACTCCTTCTTGTCACACTCCTTTCGGATGAACTTCTTCCACCCATGCTTCTTCCAAATGAACTCCTTCCAGTTGGTTGAAGATTTCCTCAGTCTATGATGCGACCATTGGCTAAACTGGTCTAAAAGAACCTCATCATCAATGCAAGTTCAGTTCCTTATCTAGAACACAAAGTAGCTACTTTGCTGACATTGAACCTCAGTGCTCCTTTGATCTACTTCAAGCTAATCTTGAACATCAGATGAACTACTTGGAGCAATTGAAACGATGCCATCAAGAAATCTTTAAATCTTGAAAAAACTATCCTTGATTGGTCGATCGTCAAAGGAAGCACCAATAGATTATAATCAACCCCATTAGGTCCAGTTCATCCTCTGTCACTTAATAATTGACCTTCAAGTTTGGTTAGCCTCGAGTCCTTCATCTCGACACACACAAGTCTGCATATGAGTGTGGAGGTTCTACCTGAACTCCTACTTTGGATCTCTAACAAACTTACAAGTCATGACAAATGACAACGCACTCTCCATAAAAAACTGCATGTGGCCTGAATGGCTCACTACCAAGTGATTACGACTGTCACTATCAGTTTGTTACATGCTTTGTCTATATAAATGACCCTCTAGATATGCTTCTTCTTCCTTAGCTTAATCTCTTAGCTCTTACTCTACTCATTTTCTTTCTGAGCACTCCATTCTTGTTGAGGTGGAGAACTAACTTGACCGTCGGACAATCCTGCTAGAGCCAATTCTAGTCAGGACTTCATCTTGCAGATCTTATCGATGATTCCAACCTCTTCAGCTTCAGCGATCTTCAACATCTGCACCATTTTTTAGACCAACAAGATTGGTACTAGAGGAAGAAACTTTGAGCTCTTATTCTAAAAGGAGTGCTCAGTCGAGTTCATCTTCTCTCTTTCATTTTCAATTCCTTAACTCTTTTTCCTTTGATCTCTTCCTATTCCCATTAGATGCCACCAAAGAAGGCTACAACTCGGTGATCTACTGCCTCCACCATCATATCTAACCTAGATCTGCCTGCTTTGACCCTATCTCCTTACCTCAACCTCCTCCACCAACAGCCATGATGGATTTGGAGTAGTTCAACCTACTGATGCAGTAGGTTAGGAGTCTCACCAAGATGGTGCAGGCCATGCAGCAGCCTTTGATACCAACTCAATCGGAGAGACCCCCATCAGATCATCAAGAATCAATGCAAAGAAGGCCCACTTAGGCAAGCAAGCCGGTAACCCCTGGAAAGATAAAATAGAGAGTAGAGAGCTCCTATTCTAATCATGATTCTTCTCTTGGAGAGACTCTCTTCGTCTACAATCGGTGGCCCTTTAAGATTCATGATCGAGATGATACACTTGATAAAAAGCTCCAAGAAATGAATCGATAGATTGAGGAACTCTACCATGCCGTCCTAGTCCACAACAATGACATCTACATTGATCCTCCCTTTTTTGCCCGAATCATGCAGGAGCCCATCCCACCGAACTTTAAGCTCTCTCAATTTGAAAGTTACAATGGGACTGCTGATCCAGTCGACCATCTTGAAGCCTTCAGGACCATGATACTACTCCAGAGTGCTTCGATGCCATTCTTTGCCATACTTTTCCCTCTACTCTAAAAGGAGCAGGAAGAAACTGGTACTCAGATCTCAAATCGAGTACCATCTTTTCTTTCGACCAGCTGAGCCATGAGTTCGTAGAGCATCTCATCAGTAGCCAGTGCAAGAGGCGAGGTTCCGACTATCTTATCAACATCAAGCAAAAAAAAGAGGAGTCAATCCGAGCTTACGTCAACCATTTTAATGCTGCTGCTTTGGAGGTCCATAATCTAGACTAGTCCATTGCTATGGCCGCACTAAAGGACGGCCTGCAGAAGAATGATCTTCTCTTCTTCCTGGAGAAGAAGTACCTCTGGGACTTTGCTGACATGCTAGCTCGAGCTGAAGGCTATGCCTGAGCGGAGGAGGTCTTTAAGTTAAAAGATGAAGAGACCGTAAGAGAGCGGTAGGCGGGTAAATCATGCAAGCCCATAATTGTTAAGAAGTCGAGTGAAGCTTAGCCACACTCCAGAACTCCTGAGCGTCGATGAGCTCAGACTCCACCCTAAGCTCATCAACAAAATAGCCCGAATCAAAAGGCACAATGGGACTCTCCACCTAGAAGGTTTCATAATTATGCTTTTCTGAATACTCCTAAGACCTAAGTGCTGATGGAGATAAAGGTGTAGTTGCAAAGGCCTGAAAGAATGAGGAGTCATTTAGCCAGGCACAATCCTAACAAATATTGCCTCTACCCTCATGACCACGATCATGATATTGAAGAATGCATCCAGCTCCAAGACGAGATCAAGAGGTTGATAAGAAGGGGTTAGCTGGATCGATTCATTAGATGCCAGTCAGAAAAAAAGAGAAAATTGACTGAGAGCCCTACCACAGTCTGAACCATCATAGAGAGATGACTCATAGGAAGATCGGCCTTCACTTAGAATCATCAACACCATTGCTGGGGGACATCAACAGGGGGAGGCCCTTTCAACGGTCCTTTTATGCCTCAACCACTTTGTTAGGAATAAGAGAAGAACCTCATCCTAATAAAGATAAAAGCCAACCATGTCAGGAACAGGAGAAGGACCTCATCCTGACATGGAAAAAAGAGGAGAGGCCCTTTCAATGGCCCTTTTGTGCCCCAACAACTTTATTAAGAAAAGAAGAAGAACCTTATCCTAGCAAAGATAAAAGCCCACCATGTCAGGAATAGGAGGACCTCATCCTAACATGAGAAAAAGGAGAAAGGCCCCTTCAATGGCCTTTTTATGTCCCAACAATTTTATTAGAAATAGAAGGAGAACCTCATCCTAACAAAGATAAAAGTTCACCACGTCAGCAACAGGAGGAGGACCTTGTCCTGACATGAAAAAAATGGGAGAGGCCCTTTCAATGATCCTTTTATGCCGCAATAACTTTGTTAGGAATAGGAGGAGAACCTCATCCTAACAAAGATAAAAGCCCACCATATCAAGAACAGGAGAAGGACCTTGTTCCTACATGGAAGAAAGGAGAGAAGTCCTTTCAATGATCCTTTTATGTCCCAATAATCTTGTTAGAAATAGGAGGAGAACCTCATCCTAACAAGGCTAAAAGCCCACCATGTTAGGAACAGGAGAAGGACCTCGTCCTGACATGGAAAAAAGGAAAGAGACTCTTTCAACGATCCTTTTGTACCCCAATAACTTTTTTTGGAATAGGAGGAGAACCTCGTCCTAACAAAGATAAAAGTCTACAATGTTAGGAACAGGAGGAGGACCTCATCCTGATTGAAAAAAAGAGAAGAGATCCTTTCAACGGCCCTTTTGTGCCCAGCGACCTTGTTAGGAATAAGAGAAGAACCTCATCCTAATAAGGATAAAAGTCCACTATATCAGGAATATGAGGAGGATCTTATTCTGACATAAAAAAAAGAAGAAAGGCCCTTTCAAGGTTCTTTTTATTATCGTCCACAACATTTCAGGCATCACCTAGCTCTGATACTAAATTGTAGATCCATGATATCGCTCGAACATCAATCATCCTTGACATTACAAGCACCGATATTATATTGTGAAAGCTCCTAATCTTTAGCACAGACCTGAAGAAACCTATGACATTCTTTATGGGCAGCACACCATCGATCCTCCACCTAGATCTGTGATGAGGTGCCTCCCTCCTTGGGCTTGAGGGAGACACCCTCCTTCTCTAGGGCTTCTTCAAGAATCCTAGGGCAGCAACTTTAGAGGAAAGAGAAGAAGAGAGTTGAGGAAGAAAAGGTCTGTATTGATTCCAACCTTTTAAAATCCTAATACAACCTATATATTTATACATAGCCATTAGGCCCGATCAAAAAACTCTATGGCTAATCCAATATATGAAAGCACTGACCGAGTCTATGTACACCCATGTCTCCCATGCTCTCATCCTCTGGATCTAGTTCGATCAATACATGAATTAGCCCCCTTAAGACCTCTCAAATCAGACCTTAAGATCCCTAGGATCATCCTAGACCTTAGCCGAAAACTGACCCTCGCATAACTTTGCCCGTGCACTGAGTCGGCTCAGTCTCAGCACTGAGCTTGCTAAGTTCCACTGGGTCGGCTCAGTCTGAAATTGAGCCAGCCCAGTCCTATATCATGCTAGCAGTTTTGAATGCGTAGCTCTCTATTTTGCCTGTGTTCTGAGACTTAGCCGACCCAATTTTGGACTGAGCCGGCTAACCTACAGAAAATCTTCTTTCTATAGTCTTGATTCTCCAACTTTGGTTTCTTGCTTCACCTTATGTCTCAGGTCTCCAAAGCACCAACCAAACCCCTAGAATCTTTGGAGTCAACCTCCTGACTCCTTTCGTGGCCTCCCAAGGCTTGAGAGCACCATAAATCCTCACAATCTCCATCTTGGTGCTTCAAGCCTTGGCAAACCCCTCGAAATGACCTCCTGCACGTTCCCGCTGTCCCTACGCACTTGACAGCACCTGTGCAAGCATCTCCTCCGTTAATCCTCTTCAGCTGTTGTGCACCCTTGAGGCCTTTGGGATGACAGCCTCTACCACTGAAGACCTATGCTTGCCTCTTGGCACCATTCTGGAATTGTGGGATCCCTTCTACTTAGTAGCTGCATTATCTTCTCTAGACTTTCTTGAAGAACCTACAACATTTCTGTACCAGCACATGCTGTACCACCTGACATGATCTCCTCAGAGCTGCCTGTCCACCTGCACGCATTGCTCCACTTGGAACTGTGCATCATCGATGCTCTAAACTCCTGCCAAATTTTTTCTTCACTTATGAAGCCACTACTATGGAGCTCCACCTATATCCGAAGTCCACCTGATGCCGTAGAAGTCGACTCTATCATCGAGTCCCTCAAGGCCAACCACTCAATGCTACACTACTGAGCCAGCCACTGCACCTCGAACACCATTGCTATCCCTTCGAACCCTTCATGCTCTGCGAACCCCTTCGAAGCTATCTCGGATACCTTCACAATCCGCAGGCACCTTCGAAACACAAGAGCTCATCCAACTCTTCTAAAACCAGTGACTGAACCCTAGAGAATTCTACCCTAGTCCTTCTCTTCTGCCCCTACACAAGCCATCGCTTTAGTTGTGCCCGGAGAACCATCCTCCACTTGAACCGCAACTCTTCCTGGTCTTCCTACAGAAAAAATCTGATCCATGATACTTTCGATTGCTAGAGACCTCCTGGCGCTCCCTAAGACCCCCTGGCTCTCCTGAGATCTACACCCGATCTCCCTAAGAAGCCCCTAACACCATCTACTGAGATACACTCCTCGACTGCTGCACCATCGAGCCTCTCTCAGCTCCGTGCCTTTACGGTAGTGCTCCTGCAGCACTCCAGCGCTTTCTGACTCATCTCTGCACCGCTCTACAGCCATCCAGCCCTAACCTACTGAACCTCCATGGATCATCCATCTCCATCACTCCTAAGGCTTTGCAAATCCATGCTCTAATCGAATCACTGAATACAACTCCAACTACTTCCCTGCCTTCTAGACACCGAAGGACGTATAGTTGCTTCTTCAACCTTTCTTCAATCATTATTCCTTGGAAAACCTCTCTTCAACAGCCCTACACTACCCATCTTCCTAGAGAATCCTGATGCTCTCTACTGAGATACCTCCCTCAGTTTCTGCATCACCAAGCCTCTCTCAGACCTGCATCTTCAAAGAAGCACTACTATAGCACTCCAGCGCTCTCTGCCTATCACATAACTATCATACATCCTGACCTTTCCACCAAGATCGATCAGCAAATCATGCACCAAATCCTTTCACCCTAGAAAAATCCCTTTCCGTTAATCCTCTCAACCTCCACCTTCAACCCACTGCTTTTGGTTGGCCAAACCATGGTAATAATAAGGTAGATTTGAGACATACTGTGGAATCCTTATGCAGATTTTTGATTTCACCTTGTACGACTTCTTCTTTCCTTCCATGCACCATCAGGCTCTGAAACTTGGCTTTGATACCATATTATCATCCACAACATTTCAGGCATCACCTAGCTTTGATGCCAAATTGTAGACCCATGATATCACTCGAACACCAATCATCCTTGACATCATAAGCACCGATATCATGTTATGAAAGCTCCTGATCTTTAGCATAGACTTGAAGGAACCTGTGACGTTCTCTATGGGTAGCACACCATCGATCCTCCACTTGGATCTATGATGGGGTGCCTCCCTTCTTGGACTTGAGGGAGATGCCCCCTTCTCTAGGGCTTCTTCAAGAATCCTAGGGCGGCAACTCTAGAGGAAAGAGAAGAAGAGAGTTGAGGAAGAAAAGGTCTGTGTTAATTCCAATTTTTTAAAATCCTAATACAACCTATGTATTTATACATAGCCATTAGGCCTGACCAAAAAACTTTCTGGCTAACCTAATATATGAAAGCACTCATTGAATTCATGCACACCCATGTCTCCCATGCTCTCATCCTTTGGATTTGACCCAACCCATACATGAATTAGCCCCTTTAAGATCTCTCAAACCAGGCCTTAAGATCCCTAGGATCATCCCAGACCCTAGCCCAAAATAGACCCTCATGTAACTCTGCCCGCGTACTAAGCCGGCTCAGTCTCAACACTGAGCTGGCTAAGTTCCACTGGGTTGGCTCAGTCTGAAACTGAGCCAGCCCAGCCCTATACCGTGCCAGCAGTTTCAAACGTACGGCTCTCTATTTTGCCTATGGTCTGAAACTTAGTTGACCCAATTTTGGATTGAGCCGGTTAATCTATAGAAAATCTTCTTTCTATAGTCTTGATTCTCCAACTTTGATTTCTTACTTCATCTTGTATCTCAGATCTCCAAAGCACCAACCAAGCCCCTAAAATCTCCAGAGCCAACCCCCTGACTCCTCCTATGGCCTTCCAATGCTTGGGAGGACCACAAATCCTCACACTTTTATTTCCTAGTGATCTTGTTAGAAATAGAAGAAGAACCTCATCCTAACAAGGATAAAAGCTCACCATGTCAGGAACAGAAGGAGGACCTCATCCTAACATGAAAAAAAGAGGAGAGACCCTTTTAATGGCCCTTTTGTGCTCTAGCAATTTTGTTTGGAACAGGAGGAGAATCTCATCGTAATAAAGGTAAAAGCCCATCATGTCAGGAATAGGAGAAGGACCTCATCCTGATATGAAGGAAAGAAGAGAGGTCCTTTTAATGGCCCTTTTGTATCCCAACAACTTTGTTAGGAATAGGAGAAGAAGCTCATTCTAACAAAGATAAAAGTCCATCATGTCAGGAACAAGAGAAGGACCTTATTCTGATATAGAAAATAGGGGGGAGGCCCTTTCAATAGTCCCACAATTTTATTAGGAATATGAGAAGAACTTCGTCTTAACAAAGGTAAAAGCCCATGTTGGCCTTAGGATTGATTTTGATGAGTATAAAATAATTGAGAGGGTTACTAATGATTTCTATTCTTAGAGATATTTTTAAAAATTCTTTTAGGATTTTCAAGAATTTTTGTATTATAGAAACTTGGTTAAAGATGGTCAATTTGAAATTTACTTAAGTTGGAGCAAAATTTGAAGTTTTTCGAAAGTCTTAAAAACTTTCAAGATGATGTTGATTCATTTGGAGGTGGTTTCCAATTATTTAGAAGCTTAAAAGTAAAGATATGGAATTTTGGATAAAAGAGGGCAATCCCTAGATTGATCCTTTTTGATTGGCATAATGGCATGCAGGACCAGCATGCCTTTCCAAAGTTGGCATGCAAAAAGGGACGACCTCTGGGATGCCCCATGGAAAAAGGGGTGACCTATGAGGCACCCCCTGTAGGTTCTGCGCACAAGATACAGATCATAGATTTTATCGCTTGCATGGGTGGCCCCCTGAAGGAATTGTATAGTGAATGAAAATCAACATTTTTCTACCATAGGATCGTTCAGATCTGATTATATCTGAAGAAATATTTCAAAAATTGAAGAAAATTTTTTTTTCTATCGTAGGATCGTGCAGATCTGATCAGATCTGAGATAAAATTTTTTAAAAAATTTCTAAATGATCTGATCTGATCTAAGAGT
The DNA here is from genome assembly GCA_006176705.1 of Cocos nucifera. NCBI lineage: Eukaryota > Viridiplantae > Streptophyta > Magnoliopsida > Arecales > Arecaceae > Cocos > Cocos nucifera. The sequence continues at coordinate 1,318,384 of QRFJ01000053.1, read as the reverse complement.
TCTCAAATTTGATTATGGTGATCTGATATTAAAAATTAAAGTAAAAATTAAATCAGATTTAATATCATACCTTGTTTGGATAATCTGATTATCCTATGATGATCCTGATGTTTCTTGAGGTTCTAAAAGAAGCCACGCACGTGCCTGACCTCTACCAGTATCTACTCAAAAAAGATCTAGACATCTTCTTCTCATAAATCTTTTTTCCAAAGATCAGATCTGAATCTGATCCGAAAGTCCTTCAAAAAAATTTTTGAAGGCAGCATGTCCGTCTCAAGAACACTATCGCATAGATGCTGAACTCTTCACAAATTTGATTGGATCTTCTTCTTAGATTTATGCCTAACTTTTTAGGCATGTAGAAGAGAGGGAGAGAGAGGATAGAGAGGTGTGGGATATCTAGAATAGTAGCCTTTGGGTATGAAAAATATTTCTTCATGAAGAGCCTTGGTGCAAGTGTTCTTATACAAAAGCATAGTGCCAAGTTAGAGTCCCTTTTTGATCAAAATCCTTATTTTTTAAACCATTGGGACTCCTAGACTTGATCTCCACAAAAATCCTCAGATCCCATCAAGTTTTGACATCAAAAATCAATCTAGAACATGGCGGCATGAGTAGATAAGGAAGAGTGCACTACGCCTAGGACTCTTCTCTCAAGAGTTTGATCCAAATCAAACTCTATTATAACTCAATCTAGATACCTCTAAAAATCACAAAATTTGGTACACCTAATGTATAATTCATTATCTATCACATATCCAAAAATTAAATAAAAATAATTTCTAAAAAATTTTCTAGAAGCATCTGATCAGGTGACCCTCAATTCTCTCAAAAAGGTCAACTTTTGACCCTAGTCCAATTTGAGTATGAATGGATTTAATTTCTATAATTAATCTGACCTGACTTATTTCAATCAGATGAAAATAAATCTATTCAAAATAAATGAATGAGTTAAATCAAATTTGACTTGGTTGCGATGAATCAGAAAGGTTTCAGAAGGAGAAAGTCAGGCTCAATCGTGTGCTAGCACGATTACCTTGAACCTGATTGGATCTAATCCAAATCAATCGAACTAGGTTAGCTCAATTGATGACATCCAGATCCAAACCCTTATTTGTGTGATCTAATTAGGTTCAATTCTATATGGTAATGAGATATGTCACGATATCCATCATCGACATCATCGAAATACCTTTCGATGGATCAGAACTTTTTTGATTCATACAATTAGAATGATTGATCATCAAAATCATTCTAATTGCTTCCAAAATCCATTAGTGACACCTAGCAGTATATGGTGGCAATCCATCAGAACTAAAAGAGAACCTCTCAGTGTAGTTACCTATGTGATTGTGTTCTTGTATCTTGAGCCTCGATAGGATTAGGGTTAAGGTGAACTCGTCAAACCCAATGTCCGTCATATGAATTAATCATTCAATTCGAGTCCAATATGAACCCTAATAGAAACTCTTTCTATCATCTTCACTCTACCATGTCCATGGGCTTAAGGACCCAATCTCATGATTATTATAGGGCTACTCCTCATCTATCGAGGTAGATAGATCTCCTTATTGGTGCAATCCAATTCCTATAATGAACATGCTATAGCCAACATACACCTCAGGTTCCGAATGGCTAGGAGATCGAGTTATGATGTAGTCAAACAATAACACTCTTAAGGTGAACTATTGATGCACCTCAGATCAAAGAACCATACACACCACTACAGCATCGAGTCAGTCATCAACGAGAAGATAGACTTCCTTATGACTACTCAAGATGGTTATGCTCAGTGCCTTCGTTCTCTAACATGTACCTATACTCTCACTCTGATGTCTCCACATCATAGACTCAAGACACGTCTATCCTAAGAAAGCGATCATACACCAACCTTTCGGATCGATCACCATCCTCGTGATGATGCTATAGTCATGAGCATTTTACGAGTTAATTATGAAAATTCATGTCTTAAATTTTTAACTCTTGAAAATATGAATTATCATTATCATTAACTTAAAGGATGTATCACAGACACTTTTAAATACATACTGTAGTAGAAAAATAATTTATTTATTAATTTATAGTCAAAATTATAAAATTATCCTTAGAAGTGTATTACAAGTGACAGCCAATCTGGCTTCTAGGATACACATCTAACAAACTCCCACTTGACCTAAAGTCAATTAGCAATAAATCTAAGTTTCATCTTCTCAAGGTGGGCTTCAATCTTCTTCTGGCTCAATGGCTTTGTCTGTGGGTCAGCCGTATTATCTGTAGTGTCGACTCTCTTGACTTCAATGTATCCCTTCTTAAGGTAATCGCAGATGAGGTGGTATCGCCATTCGATGTGCTTGAATTTCTGATGAGATCTCGGCTCCTTAGCTAGGGCTATGGTGCCATTGTTGTCACAGTACAGAGGATGGGCATCTGATGCTTCACTTCGAGCTCTACATCAAACTTTTTATACCAGAATGCCTCCTTTGTAGCTTCCAATGCAGCAATATACTCTGCTTTCATGGTGGAATCTACTATCACCATCTGCTTGAAACTTTTTCAGCTGACAGCACCATCATTATAAATAAACAGACTTCTAGATATCAACTTTTGATCATCTATATCGGATATAAAATTCGAGTCTGTATACCCCAGAACCTAGAGTTCTCCATTACCAAAGACTAGAAACATATCCTTAGTCCTTCTCATGTACATAAGGACACATTTCATAGAAGTCCAGTCTTTTTCGTTTGGATTTGACTGATATCTACTCGTGACACTCACAGCATGGGCAATATCAGGTCACGTACATAGCATGGCATACATGAGGCTTCCTATTGCTGAAGCACAAGCAATCTTGCTCATGTATTCAATCTCCTTAGGTGTTCTCAGACATATCTTCTTGGAGAGATGAATGTCATGTTTGAAGGGCACCAATCCCCTCTTGATATTTTCCATGCTAAACCTCTTTAGCACCTCCTTTATGTACATCTTTTGTGAGAGACCCAGCATCCTATTTGGTCTATCTCTACAGACCTTAATTCCTAGAATAAAGGATGCCTCTTCTAGATCTTTCATGGAGAATTCTGTAGACAACCATATTTTGACCGTAGTGAACATGGGAATATCATTCCTAATTAGGAGGATGTCATCTACGTATAGTACGAGAAAGACAACAATGCTTCCACTGATCTTTTTAAAAATACGACTCTTTCTCATTCTTGATGAATCCAAATGATTTGATCACATCATTAAAATGAGCATTCCAGCTTTGAGATGCTTGCTTAAGCCCATATATGGACCTTTGCAGCTTGCAGATCTTATGATCAGTATCACTGGATGTGAAACCTAGCGGTTGTTCCATATAGATATCTTCCTCAAGATATCCATTTAAGAATGCCATTTTTACATCCATCTGCCATATTTCATAATCAAAATAGGCTGCAACAACAAGCAATGTGCGGATGGATTTGAGCATGGCTACTGGCGAAAAAGTATCTTGATAGTCAATGCCTTCATGCTGACTATATTCTTTTGCTACGAGCTTTGCTTTGAATGTCTCTACATTTCCATCGGTACCTATCTTTCTCTTGAAGATCCATTTACATCCAATAGATACTATACCTTTAGGTGGATCTACCAAGGTCCAGACTTGGTTCGAGCGCATTGAGTCAATCTCTGACTTCATTGCCTCTAACCATTTCTCAGAGTCAATATCTAATATCGCCTCATCATAGGTTTTGGGATCATCACCATGAACCCTTTTTTCTGTGAGGAACATTTTTTCTACGTTCTCTAAAATAGTATCTAAGTACCTTTCAGGGAGATGAAAAATTCTTTCTGATCTATGAGGTGGATGAGGTAGTGATTAGATTGGCTCAATCTGATTGGGTTCCATAGATTCCTTGGCTCATGGCTCTTACGAGATTTTCTCCTCGAGCCTAATCTATCTTTCGATGCCACCATCTTGAATAAACTATTTTTCAAGAAAGATGGCATATCGACTCACAATCACATCGTGATCTTCTGGAAGATAGAAATAATATCCTAATGACTCTTTAGGATATCCTATGAACCGAGCTATAAAGGACCTAGACTCCAACTTGTCCGCTTATTGTCTCTTGTCATAGACTGAATAACCCCAAATTCTAAGATGACTCAGACTTGGTTTCTTACCATGCCATATCTCATACGGTGTGGTAGGAACGGTCTTAGATGGAACCCTATTCAATAGATATATAGTGGTCGATAGACTATATCCCCAAAGAAACTAAGAGAGGTCTGTGAAGCTCATCATGGATCGAACCATATCTAATAGGATCCGATTTCTCTGTTCTAAAATTTCATTGAGTTGAGGCATTCTAGGTGGAGTCCATTAAGAGACTATGCCATTATCCTTAAGATAGTCTAGAAATTTCTGACTAAGGTATTCGTCTCCTCGATCTGATCGAAGAACCTTAATGAATTTTTCTGTTTGTTTTTTCACTTCGAGTCTGAATTGCTTAAACTTTTCAAAGCTTTAGACTTGTGTCACATCAAATACACATACCCATATCGAGACAAATCATCGATAAAGGTGATGAAGTAGATGTAATTATCTCTACCTGGCACATCAAATGGGCTGCATACATCAGTATGTATTAGGGCAAGCAGGTTTGTAGCCCTTTCCCCATGTCCCACAAAAGGGAGCTTGATCATTTTGCCATGAAGGCATGATTCACAATCGGATATGACTCGAAAGTCAATAGACTCAATAGTCCGAATTTCTCTAATTTGTTAATCCTGTCTTCGGCTATATGACTTAGCCTAAGGTGCAAAAGATACCTATCGTTTAGACTATCCCTAGGTTGCTTTGATCCTATGGCATTCATAGTTTGATCAATATTAAAAATAAAAATATCAATATGTAATTGATAGAGACCATTTATAAGAAAACCACTTACACTTTTATTTCTTTCATAAAGAATAATATAATGGTCCTTAAGAAAACTAATTACATAGCCTTCCTACACTAAACATGAAATAGAAATCAAATTCTTGCTTGCTATAGGCACATAAAAATAGTCTCTAAGTACTAAGTCTAATCCTGATGATAATCGTAGAGGATAGGATCCCATGGCCACAGCAGTAATTCTTGCTCTATTTATGATGCATAGGATCATCTCACCATTTCATAGCCTCCTGCTATCCTCAAGACCCTGCATAGAAGTACACAAGTGAGCACTAGAACCAAAGTTAAGCACCCAACTGGATGCAGAAGAAATCATAAGATTAGATTCTATAACGAGCATACCTCTAGAAGGACCTACCTCTTTCTTGTTCTTCAGACTGGCTAGGTAAAGAGGGCAGTTCCACTTTCAATGGCCATTAGTGTTGTAATAAAAATATTTTTCTTTGTCAACGGTCTTTTTCTTCGATTCTGCCTTCTTCTTCTTTCCACCATCCACCTTCTGCTTCTTCATGAACTTTTTCTTTTCAAAAGACTTTCTCTTGGAAGAAGTCCACTCCATAGCAAGTACTGAGCATTCAGAACCTTTCATAGAAAGCTCAGTAGTAACCAACATATTCATGAGCTCGACCAAGATATTCTAAAGTTTATGCATATGGTAGTTCATGATGAGTTGCCCATACACATCAATTAAGGACTGTAGAATTATATCAGTCTGCATATTCTAATCTAACTTGACACTGAACTTCTCAAGCTTTTTTAAGTCTTTGATCATCATTAGACAATGATCTTAGATCGACTGCCCATCATGCATTTGAGTCTTAAATAGTCTTTTAGTGACTTGATATTTAGTTGCACGACTTTGTTCACCAAACAACTCTTACAGGTGAGCCAACATTTGGCGGCTAGTCTTCATGTCTTCATGTTGGCGCTAGAGCTCATCAGACTTGGAGCCCAATATGTAATACCTGACTTTGTTATCTTTATCCATCGACTTCTCAAGAGATACTCTCTGATCAGTGAATGGATGGACTGGTAAGGTGGAAGGATCCTATTCTAACACATGAGTTAACTTCTCGAAATCCAAAATAATTTTGATGTTCCGAAGCCAATCCTTATAGTTGGGTTCGATCAGTCTATGGGTATCCAGGATATGGGCTAGTGGGTTAGACATAATCAATTTATTTAAGAATTTCATTTTCAAATAAATTAAGCTCCTATTATTTACTCGGATTCCTATGCTTTCTTGATAAAGATGCAAACATCTCCATGATTATTGATTTCTAATAGATGGTGCGGTCCCACCAACTGACTCACCACCTCACCTAATAATTATTGATGATGGGTCAATCAATGAGTGGATAACTCTTGTCCAATGATTCTCTAATCATGGTGCACCCTAACCTAGCCTCTAATTCATGAATCTGACCATATCCGAAATATTGATCCACTCCTTAGTTAAGTCAGACCTACCATTTGCATAGATTGGATTACTGATTGGGTCTTTCACCGTATCCAGAATATTGAGCCCAATCCATCCTCCAACCCATAGCATCTAATGCTTAATCGACATTGTTGCATCTTTCCAGTGCAACTGAACCACTGTATCCAGTTGAGAATAATCAATCTCGAGAAGAGCCTGCACATCTACAACGGTGGAAGATCTTAGACTTAATATTTTCCTAAAAATATTTAATTTAGATCTCTTTAAACTTGACTTGACTTAGTCATAATAATTATGACTAACCCAATGGCATGGGTTGGCTCAAATTGTTAGCCACCTTAAATCAGAATTGGATCGACATAAATGGCTAGGTAAGTGAGACCGGTGGAAGGGATATGCCATTAACTCGACAAGAATGCATTTTGGTTGAGTAGCTCCCAATTAAAAATTAGTCGATCATATCTGTCAGATTTATCTTAGACACCAAATTATTAAATCAAAACTAATTAGATTAGCCTATAATCCAAGTTCGAATCATGAAGCCAAATTAGGTTTTGACTTGATCGAGTCATATCTCATTATGATTCGATCTTAATCCAGACTTAATCTTATTAGACTGGTCAAATCTAAGCTTTCTTTGATTCCACCTAACCAACTCTTGATTCGGTTTGATCAACAACTAGACCTAATTGAGCTACCTAAGCCCGAACCTAATTTTATGAATATATCTTAGATCTAAAAATTAATAACTTTTAGATCTAATTAATTTTATAATCTTAATTCTTAATTAAGTTTTGGATTCATGAATAAAATATGTAACAAAAATCCTAGGATTTTAGGATCTAGGATTTTACAGAAAAATAAGTTTTGATTTTTGATTAAGGATGAATGCGCAACACCCCTACATGCCATAGAAACACCCCATCAAATGGAAGGAGAAGGTCTTTAAATCCTATTTTGTTCTTATGATCGGACGGCCATGGAGAATTTCTTAATTAGAAATATAATTTTTTTACTACAAAACTAGTTAGATCATATATCACATATAAAAAGATCTAACTAATACATGTCTTGCATACATCTCATGTATCATCAATATGCATACTTTTAGATATGAAATATCACATATTAAATCTTAAAAATAAAATTTTAAATTTGATCATATCAGAAATAAAACTATTCTAGATATCTTATAGAACTATTCTATGACTAGTCTAAGCATGCATCTTTCATATCTCATATGAATAAATAAAAAATTAAAAATTTTATTTTCTATTTTTAGATCTGATTATCATAATTAAAATATTAAAAAAATAAAAATTAAATAAATCTAAAATTATATTTAATCAAAATAAATACATGATCATACTAGACTACACATAGAACTATTCTATACCTAGTCTAGTCATGCATCTCATACATATTAGATCTAAATTATTTAATTTTTAATTTTTTAATTTTAGATCTTATCATATCTGATGTGATATTTAAAACTTTTTAATATCAGATTATAAATAAAAATAAAATTAGATCTAAGGTAGATTTGAAGAACTGTTAACCTAGCTCTGATACCAGTTGAAGGAAAAATCCTATTTTTCATCACAAGATTATGCAAATCTAATCACATCTGAGATGAATTTTTCTAAAAATTCTTAAATAATTCAATCTAATCTAAGAATTCTCAGATCTAATCATAGTCAACTAATATTAAAAATTAAAATAAAAAATTAAATTAGATTTAATATCATACATTATTTGGGTAATCTGTTTACCTTATGATGATCCTGATGTTTCTTGAGATTCTGGAAGGATCCATGCACGTGCCTGGCCTCTACCGATATCCACTTGAGAAAAATCTGGACATCATCTCCTCATAAATCTTTCTACCAAATATCAGATCTGAAAGTCCTTCAAAAAAATTTTTGAAGGCAGCATGTCCATCTCACAAACACCATCGTGTAGATGCTAAACTCTTCACAAATTTAATTGGATCTTCTTCTTAGATTTGTGCCTAACTTTTTAGCATGTAGAAGAGAGGGAGAGAAAGGATAGAGGGGGTGTGGGATATCTAGAATGGCAGCTTTTGGGTATGAAAAATATTTCTTCATGAAGAGTCTTGGTGCAAGGGTTCTTATACAAAAGCGTAGCTCCAAGTTAGAGTCCCTCTTTGACCAAAATCCTTATTTTTTCAAACATTCTTGGACTTGATTTCCATGAAAATCCATAGATCTCATCTAATTTTAACATCAAAAATCAATTTGAAAGATGGCAGCATGAGTAGATAAGGAAGAGTCTACTGCACCTCAGACTTTTTCTTCAAGAGTTTGATCTGAATCAAACTCTATCATAACTTAGTCTAGACATCTATAAAAATTATAAAATTTCGTATACCCAATGTATAATTCATGATCTATCACATATCCAAAAATTAGATCAAAATAATTTTTAAATAATTTTCTAAAAGTATCTAATTAGATGATTCTTAATTCTCTCAAACAGGTCAACTTTTGACCCTAGTCCAATTTGACTATGAATGAATTTAATTTCTATAATTAATCTGATCTAAACTTATTTTAGTTAGATAAAAATAAATCCATTCAAAATATAAGAATGAGTCAAATCAAATTTGACTTGGTTGCAATGAATCAAAAAGATTTCAAAAGGAGAAAGTTAGGCTCAATCGTGTGCTAGCACGATTACCTTGAACCTGTTTGGATCTAATCCAAATCAATCAAACTAGGTTAGCTCAATTGATGATATTTAGACCCAAACCCTTATTTGTGTGATCTATTTAGATTTAATTTTATATGATAATGAGATATATCATGATCTCCATCATCGACATCATCGAAACATCTTTCAATGGACTAGAACTTTTCTGCTTCATACAATTAGAATAATTGATCATCAAAATCAATCTAATTGCTTCCAAAATCCATTAGTGATACCTAGCAAAATATGGTGGCAACCCATTTAAACTAAAAGTAAACCTCTCGATGCAGTTACCTATGTGATTGGGTTCTTCTATCTTGAGCCCCGATAGGATTAGAGTTAAGGTGAACTTTTCAAACCCAATATCTGTCATATGAATTAATCATTCAATTCGTATCCACTATGAAACCTTAATAGAAACTCTTTCTATTATCTTCACTCTACCATGGCTATGGACTTAAGAACTCAATCTCATGATTATCATAGGGTTACTCCTCATCTATCGAGATAGATAGATCCCCTTATTGGTGTAATCCAATTCCTACAATGAACATGCTATAGCCAACATACACCTCAGGATTCCGAATAGTAAGGAGATTGAGTTATGATGTAGTCAAAATATAACATCCTTAAGGTAAACTATCGATGCACCTTAGATCAAAGAATCATACACACCACTGCAGCATCGAGGCAGTCATCGACGAGAAGGTAGACTTCATTATGACTACTCGAGATGATCACGCTCAGTACCCTCATTTTCTAATAAGTACTTGTACTCTCGCTCCAGTATCTCCACACCATAGACTCAAGATACATCTATCCTAAGAAAGCAATCGTACACCAACCTTCTAGATCGATCACCATCCTCGTGATGATTCTAAGATTGAAAGCATTTTATGAGTTAATTATGAAAATTCATGCCTTAAATTTTTAACTCTTGAAAATTTGAATTATCATTATCATTAACTTAAAGGATGCATCACAGAAACTTTTAAATACACACTATGATAGAAAAATAATCTATTTATTAATTTATAATCAAAATTATAAAATTGCCCTTAGAAGTGTATTACAAGTGACAGCCAATCTAGCTTCTAGGGCACACATCTAACAAAAATTTTTCTAAAAATCCTGATCAAATCTAATACATCTTGGATTTGATTCAATAGATCTGATATTAAAACTAAAAATTAAAATTAAATCTAATTTAATTTCATATCTTGTTAGGTAATCTGATTACCCTATCGATGGTCTGCTGAAGTTCGGGATTTTGGATGTAGCCACGTAAGCACCTGACCTCTATCGGTATCCACTCAAGTAAGATCTGGATACGATCTCCTTCTAGATCTAATTTTTAAAAATTAGATCTAGATTTGATTCATAGAGCCTTCAAAAGATGGATGAAGGCCGCGTGCTCGTCTTATGAACACGTAGTATGTCGTAGTAATCCTTGCGCCAACAAGTTGTTTCTTCCTTGTTGGATTCACCCAACCTTTTGGGCATGGAGTGGGGAGAGAGAGGACCAGAGGGAGGCATGGAAGAGGGGAGGGGCAACCTTGCGGCATGGTGAATAGGTGTTGATACAAAACCCTAGGTGCATATAGGATTTAAATAGACCCTACTGTGCCATGCAGTGCCACATAGGTCTGACCAATCGTATTACTCAGATTAATCAGATCTAACTTTGATTGGTGGAATAATGTCATCTGATCCAATCAGATTAGAGACCCCTTTAATCCTTCATAGATGGCGCCAATTTTTGATAAGCCCAAACACTTTTGGTGCCTAAGAGTTTAAAGCCATCATGCAACCTCTAGAGTTTCATCTATATGGGACTCCTCCCTTTCCCCATGTGCACATGCCAACTAGGGGTGTGCACACATTCTTGTGCATGGAATTCAAGGAGGCGTAAGTCCCAAGGAGATGTCCAAAGGGGGTGCACTCCCGTGCCCCTTCTTTCCTGCATTGAGATATCTTAGGTCTTGGTAGTGATAGGAAAAGATAGGTGGCTACAGAAATTAGCAGATATTGTCTTATTTCCAACTGATGGATTAAGACAATCCTTTTTTGACCTGGATAAGCTCCAGTCAGATAAAGAAAAACCCACATAGGATTCTTTGGTGAGCTCAAACTAATTTGGCTCAGCCTAGATGAACCAGAAAGACTATAGATTGAGAAAGTTAGGCTCAATCATGTGCTAGCATAATTTTTCTGAACCTAATTGTATCTAATCCAAATCAATCAAACTAGGTTAGCTCGATTGATCACATCCAGATCCAAATCCTTATTTGTGTGATCCAATTAGGTTCAGTTTCATATAATAATGAGATATGTTATGATCTCCATCATCGACATCATCGAAACACTTTTCGATAGACCAAAATTTTTTCGATTCATACAATTAGAATGATCGATTATCAATATCATCCTAATTGCTCCCAAAATCCATCAATGACATCTAGCAGTATATAGTGGCAAGCCATCAGAACTAAAAGTGAGCCTCTCGGTGTAGCTACTTGTATGATTGGGTTCTTCTATCTTGAGCTCCGATAGGATTAGGGTTAAGGTGAACTTATCAAACCCAATATCCATCATATGAATTAACCATTCGATTCAAGTTCAATGTGAAACTCTAATAGAAACTCTTTCTATCATCTTCACACTGCCATGGCCTTAGGCTTATGGACTCAATCTCATGATCATCATAGGGCTACTTCTCATCTACCAAGGTAGATAGATCCTCTATTAGTGTAATTCAATTCCTATAATGAACATGTTATAGCCTACATACACCTCAGGATTCTAAATAGCTAGGAGACCGAGTTATGCTATAGTCAAACTATAACACCCTCAAGGTGAACTATCAATGCACCTTAGATCAAAGAACCAGACACACCACTGTAACATTGAGCCAGTCATCGACGAGAAGGTAGACTTTCTTATGACTGCTCAGGTGGTCATGCTCAATGCCCTCATTCCCTAACGAGTACCTATACTCTCGCTTTGGTATCTCCACACCATAGACTTAAGACTCATCTATCCTAAGAAAGTGATCATACACAAACCTTCTAGATTGATTACCATCCTTCGTGATGATCCTATGGTCAGGAGTAGATTATGAGTTAATTATGAAAATTCATGTCTTAAATTTTTAACTTTTGAAAATATGAATTATCATTATCATTAACTCAAAGAATATATCACAGACACTTTAAATACACACTATGATAGAAAATAACTTTTTTATTAATTTATAGTCAAAATTATAAAATTTTCTCTAGAAGTGTATTACAAGTGTTAGCCAATCTGGCTTCTAGGGCATACATCTAACAAACTTTCACTTATCCTAAAGCCAGTTGGCTACAAATCTAAGTCCTATCTTCTCAAGATGGGCTTCAATCTTCTATTATCCCAACGGCTTCATTAGTGGGTCAGCCGCATTGTCTATTCTATCGACTCTCTTGACCTCGACGTATCCCTTCTCGAGGTAATCATGGATGAGATAGAATCGCCGCACGATGTGCTTGAACTTCTGGTGAGACCTAGACTCCTTAGCTAGAGCTATGACACCATTATTATCGCAGTATAGAGGGACGTCATCCGATGGCATCACTTCAAGCTTTGTGGTGAACTTCTTATACCAGAATACCTCCTTCACAGCCTCCAACATAGCGATGTACTCTGCTTCCATGGTGGAATCCACTATCACTATTTGCTTGGAGCTCTTCCAACTAACAGCACCACCATTACAGATAAATAGACCTTTAGATGTCGACTTTCGATCAATTATGTCAGACATAAAGTCCGAGTCTATATATCCCTAGACTTGAAGTTCTTCATTATTAAAGACTAGAAACATATCCTTAGTCCTTCTCAAGTACTTAAGGATACACTTCATAGAAGTCCAGTGCTCTTCGCTTGGATTCAACTAATACCTACTCGTGAAACTAATAGCATGGGCAATATTAGGTCATGTACGTAGCATGACAAGCATGAGGCTCGCTATTGCTGAAGTATAAGGGATCTTGCTCATGCGTTCAATCTCCTCAGGTGTGCTAGGGCACATCTTCTTAAAGAGATGAATTTCATGTCTAAAAGGTGCTAAATATCTTTTGGAGTTTTCCATGCCAAATCTCTTTAGCAGTGCCTCTATGTACATCTTTTATGAAAGTCCTAGCATCCTATTCGATCTATTTTTATAGACCTTAATTTCCACAATAAAGGATGCTTCTCCTAGATCTTTCATAAAAAATTTCTTTGACAACCATATTTTGACCATGGTCAACATGGGAATATCATTCCCAATTAGGAAGATGTCATCCACGTACAATACGAGGAAGACAATAGTGCTTTCACTATCCTTTTTGAACACACATGGCCTCTCCTCATTTTTGATAAATCTAAATGATTTGATCACATCATTGAAATGAGCATTTCAACTCTAAGATGCTTGCTTAAGTCTATATAGGACCTTTGCAGCTTGCATACCTTGTGATCACCATCACTAGATGTAAAACTAAGTGGCTATTCTATATAGATAGCTTTCTCAAGATATCCATTTAAGAATATTGTTTTCACATCCATCTGTCATATTTCATGATTGAAATAGACTACAACAGCAAACAATGTGTGGATGGATTTAAGCATGGCTACTGGCGAAAAGATATCTTGATAGTCAATGCCTTCGTGTTGACTATACCTTTTTGCTATGAGTCTTGCTTTGAATGTCTCTATATTTCCATCGGCACCTATCTTTCTCTTGAAAATCTATTTACATCCAATAGGTACTATACCTTCAGATGGATCTATCAAAATCCAGACTTGGTTGAAGCGCATTAAGTCAATCTTTGATTTCATTGCCTCTAACCATTTCTTGGAGTCGATATCTGATATCATCTCATTATAAGTTTTGAGGTCATCACCATAAATCCCATTTCACGTGAGAAATATTTTCTCAACATCCTCTAAAATAGTACTTAAGTACCTTTCAGGAGGATGAAAAACCATAGTTGATTTTTGAGATAGAGGAGGTAGTATTTGGACTGGCTCAATTTATTTGGATTTCATAGATTCCTTAGCTCGTTGCTGTTCAGAGACCTTCTCCTCTAGCATAATCTATCTCTTGATGCCACCATCTTGAGTAAATTATTTTTCAAAAAAAATAGCATATCAACTCACAATCATATTATGATCTTCTGGAAGATAAAAATAATATACTAATAACTCTTTAGGATATCCAATGAATTGAGCTCTAAAGAACCTAAATTTTAACTTGTTCGCCTGCTATCTCTTGACATGAGTCGGACAATCCTAAATTTTGAGGTGACTTAGACTTGATTTCTTACCATACCATATCTCATACAGTATGGTAGAAATGATTTTAGAGGGAATCTTATTCAATAAATATATAACGATCATGAGACTATGTCCCCAAAGAAAGTCAGGAAGGTCCATGAAGCTCATCATGGATTGGACCACATCTAATAGGAACCAATTTCTCCACTCTAAAATTTTGTTGAGTTGAGGTATTTCAGGTGGAGTCCATTGTGAGATTATGCCATTATTTTTGAGATAGTTTAAAAATTTTTGACTAAGGTATTCATCTCCTCGATCTGATTGAAGAGCCTTAATGGGCTTTTCTTTTTATTTTTCTACTTCGAGTCTGAATTTTTTGAACTTTTCAAAGGCTTCAGACTTATGTCGTATCAAATATACATACCCATACCAAGATAAATCATCGATAAAAGTAATGAAGTAGATATAATTGCCTCTGGTCGGCACATCAAATGGGCTGCACACATCTGTGTACTAGGAAAAGTAGGTCTGTGGCCCTTTCCCCATGTCCTATAAAAGAAAGCTTGGTCATTTTGCCATGAAGGCATGATTCATAAATCAGATATGACTCAAAAGTTAATGGACTCAATAGCCTAGATTCTCTAATTTATTAACCCTACCTTCCACTATATGATGTAGCCTAAGGTGCTAAAGATACCTATTGTTTAGACTATCCCTAGGTCATTTTGATCCTATGATATTCATATTTTGCTCGATATTGAAAATAGAAATATCAATATGTAGCTGATAGAGATCATTTATAAGAAAACTACTTATAATTTTATTTTTTTTAAAAAGAATATTATAATGGTCCTTAAGAAAATTAATTACATAGCCTTCCTATGCTAAACATGAAATAGAAATTAAATTCTTACTTGCTGCAGGCACATAAAAATGGTCCCTAAGTGTTAAATCTAATCCTAATGATAGTCAAAGAGGATAGGTTTTCACGACCACAGTAGTAACTCTTGCTCCATTTATGACGTGCAGGATCATCTCATCATCCCTCAGCCTCCTGCTCTCCTCAAGACCCTACATAGAAGTACACAAGTGAGCACTCGAGCTAGAGTCAAGCAACCAACTAGATGTAGAAGAAATCTTAAGGTTAGATTCTATAACAAGCATACCTCCAGAAGGACCTGCCTCCTTCTTGTTCTTCAGACTAGCCAGGTATAAAGGACAGTTCTCCTTCCAATGGCCGTCGGTATTGCAATGAAAATATTTTTCTTTATCTGCAGCCTTCTTCTTTGGCTCTTCCTTCTTTTTCTTTTTGCTTTCAGTCTTATGCTTCTTTGCAGACTTCTTCTTCTTTCTAAAAAAACTTTTTTTTGGATGTAGTCCTCTCCACAGCAAGCATTAAGTCCTTTGAACCTTTCAAAGAAAGCTCAACAGTAACCAGCATGTTCATCAATTCAACTAAAGTATATTGCAACTTATGCATATGGAAGCTCATGATGAACTGTCCATATGTATCAGTCAAGGACTGTAAGATCACATCAATTTGCAAGTTTCTATCTAGCTTGACATCAAGATTCTTAAGCTCTTTTAAGTCCTTGATCATCATCAGACAATAATCTTAGATCGATTGTTCATCATGCATTGGAGTCTTAAAAATTCTTCAAGTGATTTGATACTTGACTGCATGACTCTCCTCACCAAACAACTCTTATAGGTGAGCCAACATTTGATGAGCAGTCTTGATGTCCTTATATTGGCGCTGAAGCTCATCAAACATCGAGTCCAACATATAGTACCTAGCTTTACTATCTTCATCCATCCACTTTTTCAGAGATGCTTTCTGTTCAGCGGATGGATAGGCTGGTAAGGTAGGAGGTTCTTGGTCCAATGCATAAGTCAGCTTTTCGAAACCTAAAATAATTTTATAGTTTCAAAGCCAACCCTTGTAATTAAATTCGGACAATCTATGGGTGATCAGGATACGGGCTAGTGGGTTGGACGTAGACATTTTCCTATAGAGAGTCAAAATTTTTAGTTAGATTTTATAATTAGACTTGATCAATTTATTTAAAAATTTTATTTTTAAATAAATTAGGCTCTCACTATTTTTTTAGATCCCTACACTCACTTGGCAGAGGTGCGTAAATCTCCACGATCAATTGATTTCTAGTGGGTGGTGTGGTCCCATCGACTGGCTCACCACCTCACCTAACAATTATTGGTCATGGATCAATCGATGAGTGGACAACTCATCCAATGATTCTCTAATCATGGTGCACCCAAATCTGGTCTCTAATTCATGAAGCTCACCATGCCTGGAATATTGCTCTACTCCTTAGTTATGTTAGACCGACCATTTGCATAGATTGGATTTTTGATTGGATCTCTCACCATATCCAAAATATTGAGCCCAACCCATCCTCTAACCCATAGCATTTAATGCCTAATAGATATGGTTGCATCTTTTCGATGTAATTGAACCACTGTAATCAGCTGAGAACAATCAACCTTAGGAAAGGCTCGACATCTACAATGGTGGAAGACCCATGACTTAATATTTTCTTAGGAAGATTTAATTTTGGCCTCATTAAACTTAACTTGACTTAGTCATAACAATTATTACTAACCTAGTGGCATGGGTTAGCTCAAATTTTTAGCCACCTCAAATTAGAACTGGGTCGACCCAAATGATCGGGTAAGTGAGATCGATGGAAGGGATGTGCTATTAACTCGATAAGAATGCATTCAGGTTGAGTAGATCCTAATTAAAAATCAGTCGGTCGTATCTGTCAGACTTATCTTAGACACCAAATTGTTGAACCAGAACCAGTCGAGTTAGCCTACAATCTAGGCTCAAACCACAAAGCCAAATTAGGTCTTGACTTGGTCAACCACATGTGAATGTGAGTCTACCTTGACCCAGGCTTAATCCTATTAGGTTGATTAATTCTAAGCACTCTTGATCCCACCTAACCAACTCTTGATTTGGTTTGATCAACTGCTAGACCTAATTGAGCTACCTAAGCCTGAACCCAAATTTATGAAGGTGTCTTAGATATAAAAATTCATAATTTTTAGATCTAATTTATTTTATAATCTTAATTTTTAATTAAGTTTAGATTCATAAACAGAAACATGCAAAAAATTTTAAGATTTTAGGATCTAAGGTTTTACAGAAAATTAAGTTTTTGATTTTTGATTAAGGACATACACGCAGCAACCCTACATACCATAAGAGCACTCCATCAAATGGGAAGAGAGGACCTTTAAATTCTTCTTACTCTTATGATCGGATGGACAAGAAAAATACCTTAATTAAAAATAATAACTAAACTATAAAAGATTAAGATCTATAACATATATTAAATATAAGATCATAGATCCATTCATGCATGTTTTGTATACATCTCATGTATCAAATCTTAAATCAGATATGCATACTATCAAATCTGATATATCATATATAATATCTAAAAAATAAAGTTTTAAATTGAGCACATCAAATAAAACCTATTCTAGATAAATCATAGAACTATTCTACAACTAGTTTAGGCATGCATCATTTATATCTCATATAAAATTTAAAAATTTTATTTTCTATTCTCAAATCTAATTATAACATTTATAACATCAAAAAATAGAAATAAAAAGATCTAATTTTTTTTTTAATCATATCAAAAGGTAAATTATACTAGACTATATATATAACAATTCTACACTTAGTCTAGATATGCATCTCATACAAGATTAATATGAATCTATTTTTTTTTTAATTTTTTTAATTTTAGATCTAATCACATCTGATGTGATATCTAAAATTTTTTAATATCAAATCATAAAATATAAAAAAATTATATCTAAAATAGATCTAAAAAACTATAAATGCAGCTCTGATACCATTTAAAGAAAAATCAGCATTTTCCTGCCACAAGATCGTTCAGATCTTATTGAATTTGAAGGGATATTTTAAATATTTTTCTAAAAATTCTAATCAAATCTAAGACATCTCAGATCTAATCCAATAGATCTAATATTAAAACTAAAATTTAAAATTAAATTTGATTTAATTTCATATCTTGTTCGAGTAATCTGATTACCCTATCGATGATCTGATAAAGCCCAGGGTTATGGATGTAGCCACGCAAGTACCTAGCCTCTACCTATATCCACTCAGGTAGGATCTTGATGTGATCTTCTTTTGAATCTGATTTCTAAAAATTAGATCTAGATCTAATTCGTAGAGCCTTCAAAAGATGGATGAAGGCCGTGCGCTCGTCTCACAAACACGTAGTATGTCTTACTAATCCTTGCACCAACAAGTTGTTTCTTCCTCTCTGGATTCATCCAACCTTTTCGGCATGGAGAGTGGAGAGAGAGGACTAGAGGGAGGCATGGAGGAGGGGAGGGGCAACCTTGCAGCATGGTGAATGGGTGCTGATATCAAAACCCTAGCATAGACATGGTTTAAATAGACCCTGTTGTGCCATGTAGTTTCACACAGGTTTGACAAATCATATTACTTGGATTAATCAGATCTAAATTTGATTGGTGGAATGATGTCACCTGATCCAATCAGATTAGAGATCCCTTAAATCCTCCATAGATGGTGCCATGTTTGGATAGGCTCAATCACTTTTGGTGCCTCAGAGTTTAATGCCATCATGCAACCTCTAGTGTCCCATCTATATGGTACTCCTCCCTTTTCTCCATGTGTGCATGCCAACTAGGGGCATGCACACATTCTTGTGTGTGCAATCCAAGGGAGCATGCACCTCAAGGAGATGTCTAAAGGGGGCGCATGCCCCTACCCCTTTTTTCTTGCATTGAGACATCTCATGTCTCGACAGTGATAGGAAAAGACAAGTGGCAACAGAAACTAGCAGGTGTTATCTTATTTTCATTTGTTGGATTAAGATAATCCTTTTCTAATCTAGACAAGCTCCAGTCAGACAAAGACAAACCCATATAGGGTTCTCTAGTGAGCCCAAACTAATTTAGCTCAATCGAGATGAACCAAAAAACTATAGAAGGAGAAAGTTAGGCTCAATCATGTGCTAGCATAATTTTCTTGAATCACATCCAGATCTAAATTTTTATTTGTGTAATTCAGTTAGATTCAGTTCCATATGGTAATGAAATATGTCGTGATCTTCATCATCTATATTATCAAAACACCTTTCGATGGACTAAAACTTTTTGGATTCATATAATTAGAATGATCGATCATCAAGATCATCCTAATTGCTCCCAAAATCCACCAGTGGCACCTAGCAATATATGGTGGAAAGCCATAAGAACTGAAAGTGAACCTCTTAGTATAGCTACTTGTGTGATTGGATTCTTCTATCTTAAGCTCCGATAGGATTAGGGTTAAGATGAACTCATAATCATTCGATTCAAGTTCAGTGCGAAATCCTAATAGAAACTCTTTCTATCATCTTCACACTGCCATGGCCATGAGCTTATGGACTAGATCTCATGATCATCATAGGGCTACTCCTCATCTACCGAGGTAGATAGATCTTTTATTGATGTAATTCAATTTCTATAATGAATATGTTATAGCCAACATACACCTCAAGATTTTGAATGGCTAGAAGATCGAGTTATGATGTAGTCAAACTATAACACCCTCAAGATGAACTATCGATGCACCTCAGGTTAAAGAACCAGACACACCACTATAGCATCGAGCCAGTTATCGATGAGAAGATAGACTTTCTTATGACTGCTCGAGGTAGTCATGCTTAGTATCCTCATTCTCTAACGAGTATCTCTTGCTTCGGTGTCTCCACACCATAGATTCAAGACTCATCTATTCTAAGAAAGCGATCGTACATCAATCTTTCGGATCGATCACCATCATTTGTAATGATCCTATTATCAGAGATAGTTTATGAGTTAATTATGAAAATTCATGTCTTCAATTTTCAACTCTTAAAAGTATGAATTATCATTACCATTAGCTTAAAGGATGTATCACAAACACTTTAAATACATACTATGATAGAAAATAATTTTTTTATTAATTTATAGTCAAAATTATAATATTGTCTCTAGAAATGTATTACAAGTGTTGGCCAATCTGGCTTCTAGGGTATACATTTAACACATAGATATGCAGAACACTATTCTTCTCATCTGCTACTAATGGGGCAACTTAAGGGATGCCCCCTGCGATAGGGATTCTGTAACGACTATATTCTTCCTCCATTTGGTGCATTTAATATTTCCTAAATGATCTCCAACGGCTAAAAATGGCTACTATTCATTTTTCAGCATTGAATAAGAGTTTAAAAGTATTTAGAAAGGAAGAAAATAGTTATGAAAATCAAGAGAATATTCAACTTAAAGAAAACTCAGCCCTAGGCAAGAGAAGCATTGATTTCAAGCTTAACCACTTCTCCAACGTGCATTCAAGTCTTCAATCTCTTCGAGAGGATTCTTAAAAGCTTCCTCTAGTTTGTGTAAAGAGTTTTTAAAATTTTATTATGCTCATTTTGGAGGTAGTTGTACTGAACTTGTATTTCTTTTCAAACTATGTTCACTATTTTGGAGCTCAAGCTTTCGGAAGTTTCTAAAGCTTGGAAAGATTGATCCGAATCTTAAATTGAATTATATTAGATTGGTTTGTATCTGAAAAATAAGTTTTTCTAGGTTAGGATAGCTAGGGTCGGAGCATCTGACGTTGTATTCAATTGAATATGTTGGTGGATTGAAATTCTCAAGTAGGAGCTTGGGGAGTAGATGTAGGTGCAAGGTTGGCAACGAACCATTATAAATCTTGTTTGTATTATTCCATCTTCTTCCTTTTTACTTGCTTTATTGTGTTTACTTTCTTTCTTATAAATTAGGCTCTTGTATTTTACTTACCTAACTCATCTTACTTCACATAAAATTTTAAAAGCACATCTTGCAATTCTATTTTTAAGTTTAATTTTTTTTTAAGAAACCCAATTCATCCCCTCCCTCTTGGGTTGCATAGCTGGGCAACAAATGTTATCAGAGCCTGGTGCTCTAGCCCTTTCTTGATTTTACCATCAAGAGCTAAAAATCTATGGCAACTCAAGTTGGCACTTCACTGCCGATGGGAAATCTACAAACCGATGTCCACTTTTCAATGGATCAAATTATACCTATTAGAAAGCTTGGATGAAGATATTTATTCAAGCTCTTGACTATGACTTATGGAGTGTCATAGTAAATAGACCTCACTCACCCATAAAATAAATTGATAGGAAGGATATTCCCAAACCTGAAAATGAGTGGGATGAGGTTGACAAGAAGATGACACAACGTAATGCAAAAGCTATGAATATTTTCTATTGTGCTCTAGATGCAAATAAATTTAATAGAATTTTCACATGTAATTCTACTAAAAAAATATGGGATAGACCAGAAGTAACTCATGAAGGTACTAATCAAGTAAAAGAGTCTAAAATTAACATGTTTGTCCATAAATATGAATTTTTTAAAATGGAACCTAATGAGTCTATTATCCAAATATTTACTCATTTTACTGATATCATTAATGGGCTTAAGAGCCTTGGCAAGTTCTATATTAATAGTGATCTTGTGAGAAAGGTACTTAGATCTTTACCAAAAACTTTGGAGGCAAAAGTCACAATGATTCAAGAGGCAAAGGACCTTAATATCCTACCATTAGTAGAGCTTCTCAGGTCGCTTATAACACATGAACTCACTATGAAGTAACATAGTGAAGAAGAAATCAAAAAGAAGAAGACTATTGCTCTAAAATCTATTGCTCAAGAGGAGGAAGATCAAGACCAAACAAACAACGAAGATGAAGATGAAGAGCTTTCTTTAATCACTCAAAAATTCAAAAGGTTCATGAAGAAAAGGAGGCAAGAATTAAGAAGAAAGCCAATAACTAAGAGGAAGCTAACCAAAGAGAAAGAAAAAAAGCAGCCTTTTATATGTCTTGAATGCAAGAAGCTGGGGCACTTCAGATCCGATTGTCTTCAACTTAAGAAGGCCCCTAAGAAATTCAGAAAGAAGGCTATGGTGACAACATAGAGCGACAGTGATGAATCAAGCTCCGATGATAATACCCATGAAGAGGCCAACCTTTGTCTCATGGCATGCAAAAATGAGGAAACATCTGAACCTTCAAATGACTTTACAATTGATGAATTACAAGAGGCTTCTAATGATCTATTAGATGATCTAAAAAAGTTAAGATTAAAGATTAAAGAACAAAGAGATAAAAAAGTAAAACCAATGCTTACTCAAAGAAAATTAAGAGATTTTGGCTGAAAACAAAAAATTAATTCAAAAAAATTAGAACCTAAAAGTTAAAGTAAATAAGCTGAAACCTATAGTAGATAAATTTACTTTAAGTTGAAGTTAATTAAATAAAATTCTACTTAGGCCATAAATCTTTTGCATGCTACTCTAGCAAATTTGATAGCTCTAATGTAAAAATAGCGTGGGTTTTTAAAGAAACCATTATGACTAACTAAAAAGGATCCAAGAAAGCTTGGGTACCTAAAGTTAAAACATGATTTTTTTTTTATAGATATGTCTTACATCCCAAGGATAAAAAAAAAATTGATATCTTGATTGTGGATGCTTAAGATATATGACTGATGATGAATCTCAATTCATCACTCTTGAAGCTAAAGATGAAGGAATGGTCATCTTTGAAGGTAATGACAAAGAAAAGATCATTGGAGTATATAACATTGGTATCACTCCCTCCATATTTATTAAAATATTTTGCTAGTAGATGGTCTCAAGCATAATCTTTTAAGTATTAGTCAATTATGTAATGAGAATTTTAAAGTTATATTTCAATCTACTTTGTGCATTGTAACTTATCCCAATAATGATGGCATGAGATTTATTGGATATAGACATGGCAATGTTGACATGGTAGACTTGAATGATTTATCTTTGAAAAACATGCAATGCCTAATAGTCATGAATGCTAAGATTAATGAGACTAGTTGGCTTTGGCACCGTAGGCTTACTCACATTAGTATGCATTCCCTTTCTAAACTCATTAAAAAGAATTTAGTTGTTGGCCTACCTAAACTAAATTTTGAAAAAGATAAAATATGTGATGCATGTCAACTAGAAAAATAAACTAGAGTTTCATTCAAAAGTAAAAAATATTATTTCAACTTCTAGGCCATTGAAATTATTACATATGGATTTATTTGGACATACTAGAACTACAAGCTTAGGTGAAAAAAGATATGGTTTTGTAATAATTGATAATTTCTCTCGATTTATATGGATTTTATTTTTGGCATCAAAGGATGAATCTTTTTCAGCTTTTACCAAGTTTTATCAAAAGTTTCAAATGAAAAGGGTCTTCCAATTCTTAAAATTCATAGTGATCATAGAATCGAGTTTGAAAATCATGATTTTGAAAAGTTTGGTGGTAAAAAGAATATTGATCATAACTTTTCTGCACCTAGGAGATCTCAATAAAATAGGATAGTAAAGAGAAAGAATAGAACTCTTGAAGAAATGGCTCATACCATGCTATGTAAAAGCCATCTTCCAAAGTATTTTTGTGCAGAGGTGATTAACATGGCATGTTATATTTTAAATCATGCTCTAATTAGACCATTATTAAAGAAAATACCTTATGAAATTTGGAAAGGAAGAAAATCCAATATTACATATTTTCATGTTTTTGGTTGTTAATGTTTTATTTTAAATAATGGTAAAGATAAGTTAGAAAAATTTGATGCTAAATCAAATGAAGCAATTTTTCTTGGTTACTCTACTACTAGTAAAGCTTTTAGAGTATTCAATAAAAGGACCTTAGTCATATAAAAATCAATACATGTTGTTTTTGATGTGGCTAATGATCTTCCAACAAGAAAGAGAGATGGTATTAATGATGTAGGTCAAATAATTAAAGATATGAATGAGCTCACTATAAAGGAGTCATCAGTCCAAAATGATAAGAAACTTGAAGATAAAAAGAAAGATGAAGATGAGGAACAACAAAATCAATAAGAACAATCCAAAGGTACAAATGACCTACCAAGGGAATGGAGGTATGTTTACAATCACCCTAAAGAACTCATCATTGATGATTCTACACATGGGGTAAGAACTTGATCCTCACTTAGAGATGTGAATAATTATTTTGCCTTTATCTCTCATTTTGAACAAAGAAATATTGATGAAGCCAAAAAAGATCATAATTGAATAAATACAATACAAAAAAAACTTAATCAATTTGAAAGAAATAATGTATGGACTCTAGTTGAAAGACCAAAAAGATCATCCTATAATTAAAACTAAATGGATGTTTAGAAATAAATTAGATGAAAATGAAAATGTCATAAAAAAGCAAGATTAGTAGCTAAGGAGTATAACCAACAAGAAGAAATTGATTTTGATGAGACTTTTGCATCTGTTGCTAGATTAGAAGCTACAAGACTCTTACTTGCTTATGCATGTTTTATA
Source organism: Cocos nucifera (assembly GCA_006176705.1). Taxonomy (NCBI): domain Eukaryota; kingdom Viridiplantae; phylum Streptophyta; class Magnoliopsida; order Arecales; family Arecaceae; genus Cocos; species Cocos nucifera. The sequence continues at coordinate 1,293,542 of QRFJ01000053.1, read as the reverse complement.
AATCTCAAATTATTTCAAATGAATGTAAAAAGTGCTTTTGTAAATGGTTTTATTATGGAAAAAGTGTTGTGGTATCAACTCACTCTGATACCAAACTGTTGGGATATCAGCTACTCTGATATCGCTTGTTAAGGATCCAGTACCAAATTATTTTGGTAGGAAGAAGAAAAAAATAAAACAAGAAAATAATCAAGTATGTGGATCAGTCTAAAGGTTCGCCTCCATAGGACATGCAAAGCTTCACTATTAAAGAGAAAAATAGGTACAAGAGGAGAACACCCACTCTCAACTCACTGTATACAAATCTTTCTCAACTAGAAGCTACCCTCATAAAAGCTCTCTCAGAATTTCAAGAAGACCTATAGAAGCTACAAGATGCTCTACCCTTATACCATCCTTGTCGGATGCTATGCACCTATTATTTCTCTCTCTCGCGGGCTGTACGTACTCAATGCTCTACCATGTTTCTCTCAATGGCTATCTGAGCCTCTCTACATGCCTCTCATGCCACACACACCACTTTTTCTACTCCACATTACCTCAATTCTTCAAATAGGATGAGAATCCTCTTCTCAATAGTTCATAGGAGTCCTAAGAGGGCTCATTCTTCTAATATGAGTCGAACATATCCTTGATGGAGTCTTGGAATATTTTTTGACCTTCAAATCATAACAGCAATCCTCCATGGCCACTAGATCTAGTGGTCCACATAAAACTCCTATAGACCCCTTGGATTAATCATGATCCGAGTCCAAATAGAAAAAAATCCCATTGTGTTCTGTTTGCCTCCATTGAGCCAGCTCGATCAGGGGTCGAGCTGGCTTGACTGATCTCATCCGGACTCCTACTGTCTATCTACCTGAGAGAGCTGGCTCAGCTATGGTTCAAGCCAGCTCGATCTCAATCCGAGCAGGCCCGATAATTATGCTGAAAATTGATTCTCTACTTGTCGTGAGTCAAATTCGAGGCATCAAATTCTAACAATCTCCATTTCGACTCGACATTCGGCCTCTATCTGACATTCGATGTGAAATTCATTTCTCAGCCTAACATGAGATCATCTTGTGCCCAATACATCTCCACCTAGATCTCCACCTCGCACTGGGCTCCCTAATATGAGATAATGTCCTCCATACTTTCTTTCTTTTAGCACCACCCTACTACTATGCATGACCTTCAAGATTCTTCCATCAGCTTTTCATCTGAAGCTAGTCGAATCCAGTCTGCTAAGTGAGATTAGATTCTTTTTAAAGTTGGGTATGTATCGGACCTCATCCAACTTCTTCACTGTTCCATCATGGAGCTTCATACTGATTGTCCTGCTGCCCTTGATCTTATAGCTCGATCCGTCTAGCAGGAACACAATACCCTCATCGGTCTCCAGGGAATTAGACATCTCCTCTCTGTAACATACATGATGGAGACAAGCAGAATCCATAATTCACTGGGAAGAAAAGTAGATACCTCATCAGTAACTAGAAGGACATCATCACTATCTTTTATATCGCTACTAGCCACCACCATAGTAGCCCTTGTCCGATCCTTGAGTTATGAGCAATTCTTGACTTGATGTCCTAACTCGTTGCACCTATAGCATCTGATCTTACTTTGGTCCCTCATCTTGGTCCAAGATCATACTCCTCGTGATTTTCTGCTGCTCCATCTACTGCCTTCTGCTTCTTTAGAAACTGCCAAAGCTGAGCTGCCGCCATCTAAGTTTGAAGCTGGATTCTCCCTCTTGAGGACCTTATTTTGAAGTATCACTTAGTGACCTTATCCATCTTAATGGTGCTCTTTTCCACTAGAAGAAAAGTCACCAAGGACTCATATGAGGGGGGAAGAAATGCTAGCAAGACCAACATCCTAGTCTTCTCCTTAACTTTTTTGCCAATGCTGAGAAGGTCGGTAAGGATCTTCTGAAAGTTAGATAAATGCTTCTGCATGCTTTGGCCTTCGTCCATCTACAGCTGGTAGAACTATCTTCAAAGAAATAGCATGTTGGTGAGTGACTTCACCATATACAACTCCTTGAGTTTCGACCACAGCACCATCAGAGAAGACTTCGCCAAGTACATGCATCATCACATCATCCGTTAGATACAAGCAGATCGTGCTCACCGCCTACATCTAGATCCTCTTTCAATCTTTCACCTCCATGGTAGCTGGCATCTTATCGTTCAAGAGAACATTGATCAACCCATATTAGATGAGGACATCCTTTACCCTTGCTAGCCATAAGAAAAAATTTCTCTTCCCATCAAACTTGTTGATCTCCACCTTGATTGCACTTGTCTTCTCCATATTCTTCAATCTCTATCCACTACTACAATCTATGCTCTGGTACTATCTGACTCTAATATCAATCTATTGGAATATTAGCTACTCTGATACCACTTGTTAAGAATCTAGTATCGAGATACTACGGTAAGAAGAAAGAAGAAAATAAAATAAGAAAGCGACCAAGTACGTGGATTAGCCTAAGGGCTCACCTCCACGGGACATACAAAGCTTCACTATGAGAGAGAAAATCAAACAATACAAGAGAAATTTACCACTCAACCTTTGTACAAGAGTCTCTTAACAAGAATCTCTAAAACCCTCACAAAAGTGTTGTGGTATCAACTTGCTCTGATACCAAACTATTGGGATATCAGCTACTCTAATACCACTTGTTAAGTATTTAGTACCAAATTATTATGATAGAAAGAAGAAAAAAATAAAATAAGAAAACAAATAAGTACATGGATCAGCCTAAAGGCTCGCCTCTATAGGGCATGTAAAGCTTCACTATGATAGAGAAAAATAGGTACAAGAGGAGAACACCCACTCTCAACTCACCACACATAAATCTCTCTCAACTAGAAGCTCTCATCATAAAAGCTCTCTCAGAATCCTAAGGAGATCCACAAAAGCTACAAGATGCTCCACCCTTACAGCCTCCTCACTGGATGCTATGCACCTATTGCTTCTCTCTCTTATGAGCTGCATGTACTCGATGCTCTGCCAAGCTCCTCTCGATGGCTGTCTGACCTCTCTATATGCCTCTCATGCCACACGTAATATCTTTTTTTGTTCCATAGCACCTCAGCCCTTTAAATAGGATAAGAATCCAGTTTTTAGTAGTTCACAGGAGTTCTAACAAGGCTCATTCTCCTAATATGAGTCGAACATATCCTTGATGGAGTCTTAGAATATTTTTGGACCTTTAGATCATGATCGCAACCCTTTAAGGCCACTAGATCCTATGGTACATGCGCAACTCCCATAGACTCCTTGGATTAATCATAATCCGAGTCCAAATAGAAAAAACTCCATCATGTTTTGTTCGCCTCCATCGAGCCAGCTAGATCAGGGGTCGAGTTGGCTCGACTGCATCTCCCCTAGACTCCTACTGTCTGTCTGCCTGAGAGAGCCAGCTCGGCTGTGGTTCGAGCTGGCATGATCTCGATCCAAGCTGGCTCAACCGCGTATTAGAGCCGGTCTAACTGCTATGCTGAAAACTAATTTTTTTCTTATTATGGATTAAATTCGAGGCATCAAATCTTAACAATCTCCATCTTAACTCGACATTCGACCTCCATCTAACTTTTAGAGCTTGTGATCCGACTCACCCCCATGCCCTAGGGCACACCTTCTGATCATGGATGGGCAAACATAGGAGTTGAGCCTGGTTGCTCGATCCCCCCTCTGTCATGGGCTGTGTGCACTTTGACCAAAGGCCTGCTCGGGGAATTCTTCTATGGCAATAGAAACTTCACTCTACGATGTTGCCTCTCATCCTCTTGAGTCTTCCATCTCGTGCCCGATTCATCTCCACCTAAAGCTCTACCTTGCACTGGGCTCTCTCTGGCTCCTGAAGCTCCACCTCGCACTAGACTTCCTGCCATATAGTAATATCCTCTTATCTTCTTCTTTTCCTCCAATATCATCCTATTGCCATGCATGACCTTCAAGATTCCATCACCAGCTCTCCATATATAGCCATTTAAACTCAGTCTGCTTAGTGAGATAAGATTCTGCCTAAAATTGGATATGTATCGAACCTTCTCTAATCACCTCACTGTACCATCATGTGTCTTCCAGCTAACCATCCCGATGCCTCTGATCACACAGCTCAATCCATCCGATAGATAAATAGTGCCATCACTACTCTCTATAGAGTCAAACTTCTTCTTTTACAACAAACATGATATGTGCATGCAGAATCTAAAATTTACTACTAAAAAGAACTAGATACCTCATCAGATATCTCCAGGACATCATCTTCTGACTTGCTACTGGTCGTCACTGTAGTAGCCCTCGTTCGATCCTTGAGTTGTGGGCAATTCTTGACTCGATACCCCAGCTCGTCGCACCTGTAGCATCTGATCTTGCTAGGATCCCTTATCTTGGATCTGGATCATCCTTCTTGCAATCCTATACTGCTCCATCTACAGCCTTCTGCTCCTTTAGAAACTATCAAAACTGAGCTGCTGCCATTTGAGCTTGAAGTTGGGTTCTTCCTCCTAAGAACCTCATTCTGGAGTATCGCTGTAGTGATCTCGTCCATCTTAATGGTGCTCTTTTCCATTAGAAGAGCAGTAATAAAGAACTCATATGAAGGAAGGAGCGATGCTAGCAAGACCACCGCCCTAGTCTTCTCTTTAACTTTTTCACCAATGCTGAGGAGGTTGGTGAGGATCTTCTGAAAGTTGGATAGATGCCCCTGCATGCTCTGAGCTTCATCCATCCATAGCTGGTATAACTGCCTTCAAAGGAATAGCATATTGGTGAGCGACTTTACCATGTACAATTCTTCGAGCTTCGACCATAGTACCATAAGAAAAGTCTCACCAAGTACATGAATCACCACATCATCCGCTAGATACAAGTGGATCATGCTCATTGTCTACATCTGGATCCACTTCCAATCCTTCACCTCAATGGTGGCTAGTATCTCGTCATACAAGAGAGCATCGATCAACCCATGTTGGATTATCCTTGCTTGCCATAAGAAAAAATTACCCTTCCCATCGAATCTATTGATCTCCACCTTGATTGTACTTGTCTTCTTCATATCCTTCAATTTCTATCCACTGCTACAACCTACGCTCTGGTACTATCTAGCTTTGATATCAATTATTATGGTATCAACTCACCCTGATACCAAACTATTGGGATATCAGCTACTTCGATATTGCTTGTTAAGGATTTAGTACCAAATTATTATGGTAGAAAGAAGGAAGAAATAAAATAAGAAAATAATCAAGTACATAAATCAGCCTAAAGGCTCACCTCTATGAGGCATGTAAAGCTTCACTATAAAAGAGTAAAATAGGTATAAGAGGAGAACACCCACTCTTAACTTACCATATACAAATCTCTCTCAATTAGAAGCTATCCTCATAAAAGCTTTCTCAGAGTTCTAAGGAGACCCATAGAATTTACAATATGCTTTTCCCTCACAGCCTCCTCATCAGATGCTATGCACCTGTTGCTTCTCTCTCTCATGGGCTGCACCCACTCGGTGCTCTGCTAAGCTCCTCTTGATGGTTGTCTGAGCCTATCTACGTGTCTCTCATGTTACACGTGCCATTTTTTTTGCTCCATAGCATCTCAACCCTTTAAATAGGATGAGAATCCTCTTCTCAATAATTTACAAGAGTCCTAACAGGGCTCATTCTCCTAATATGAATCGAACATGTTCTTGATGGACTCTTGGAATATTTTTTGACCTTCAGATCATGACTGCAACACTCCATGACCGTTGGATCCTATGGTCCACATGCAACTCTCATGGACCTCTTGGATTAATCATAATCTAAGTCCAAATAGAAAAAATTCCATCATGTTCTATTCGCCTCTGTCGAGCCGACTTGGTTAGGGGTCGAGCTGCTTTGACTACGTCTCGTCTGGACTCCTACTGTCTATCAGCCTAAGAGAGCTAGTTTGATTATGATTTGAGCTGGCTCGATCTCAATCCAAGCTGGCTCGACTGTGTATTAGAGCTGGCCAAACAGCTGTGCTAAAAACTGATTCTCTTCTTGCTGTAGGTCAAATTTAAGATAAAAAATCTTAATAAAAATCTCTTTAAAACCTTTTAAGAAGCCTCTCAGCACCTCTAGAACATCGCTAGCAATTAGAGTTATATAGACTCCAGAAACTCAAAAATAGTGTTTCAATAGACAATTTAGTCCTAAACACACTCGAGATCGATCTTGGACCATCCGATCATGATCGGCTCCCTCCTAGATCATCGGATTGTACACAATAGTTTTGATGAGGCTCGAATCATTTCTCAACCATCGGATCATGATCGGGAGCTCTCCTAGCCGTTCGATCATGCAAAATATCACTCCATCATGCCTTATCAGGCTAGATCAAAACCCCAGCAGTCCAATTATGACTGGCTCCTCTCTGAGCCATCCGATCACAATCGGTCCATGGAATAGTACCATGGACCATGTCAAACTCAAAGAAAAATGGTCAATAGGTCCACACGGGCACTCGTGAGCCAGCGATCCATGATGGACTGCACCCTACCATGTGAGTTGGGCGCCTGTGCGGCTTGCTCCCGTGCGTCCCCTGCACACACTTGCATGCCCAACTGGCCCAGCATGCGACTGGCCCAGCACCACCATGCACAGATAGTTTGGGCTATGCCGCCGTCGTCCGACGCCCCTATGGATCCCTCTGGCGGGCCTGAGGGTCGGCAACTCCATTTAGATCTTCTTTCATGTGTATCTTCTTCATCTAGACTTTGTTTGGACTGTTCTTGGGCTCATTGGACTCCATTTATCATCTTGGACCTTGCTATGGGCCTATTATGGAAGAATTTGAGGTGTTTTTCTCAACAAGTTGGGTTTTCATTTAGTGAAAAGAATAAATCTTTAGGTTGGGGTTCATTTTGCACTATGAAAAAAACAATGTTCATTGACCTAGTTAGGGAGTTTTATCAAAACTTCATATTTTCTGATGGGAGAGTGAGGTCCCTAGTTAAAGGAGTTGAAGTAGAGTTTGATATTCAGCAACTAGGCTTTCTCATTCATTTTCCATGTGAAGGGTCCACCTCTGATAGAATACTGAATAAAGAAGAAGGACTGAGATCTATTTTGCAAAAAGATGATATTTATGATATTGAGAAATTGGATGCTAGTAGGGATCTTAGTGTAGAAATGAGGGTTCTCCATCAAATTGTCTACACCATTTTTCTTTCCTAGAGCTGGTAGATTTGATTTTGTATCTGTAGGGATTTGTGCACCATGCATTATATTGTGTATGAAATCCATCTTGATGATTGATGCCATAAGAGAGGTAGTGAAAAAATTGAAAGTCCCTTTATCTTATGGCATGGGACTCAGTAAGATCTTTAGAAGCCTTGGAGTAGACTTTGAGGGAGACGCTACCACCTACTTAGCCCATACTGACATCTACAATGCAAATTCTTTGTGATGTATGGGTTATATCAGAGTAGGTGATTGTTGGACTAGAGGTGGAGCAGTTGTAGAGGAGTAGGACAAACTTGAGGAGGAGGGACCATCTTCACCTCCAGGTGATCATAGAGCATCCCCTGATATCCAGTTTATATCTAATCATGATGTAGGTTCTTCAGAGTCTGCGAGGTGAGTTTCACCTATACCCCCATCTGGGAGCAAAGATACAGTTGTCAAATTTTTAAATGATTAGCTCAAGATGATTGCCGACCTTTTATCATTGTAGGTTGCTAATCTTTTATCTCAGTAGATTGCCAGCAGGAGTACCACTAGCTTTGCTTAATAGAAGAGTACACATTTTGCCCCATCATCTGATCAGGCCCTAATTCCTCATGTTTCTACTATCTTTTAGATGCTCACAACTCTGTCTGCTCTCCTTAAGGAGCTCGAGGGATCAATATTGAGATTGATTGGTAGGATTTTGGATCTGCAGAGGGAGGTTTTAGCTCTGGCCCATCCCCAATCATAACAGGACATCACTGAGATTTTAGATTTATCTATAGAGGTTGCCAGACTTTGCAGTGTTTTGGAGAGTGGGTTTGATTTTCTGAGGAGAGAGTTCCAAGACTCCAGTGAGACAGTTTCTACTTAGATTGGTTCTCTTATGCAGTCGATGTCAAGAGCCCTAGGACACTATTAGAATTGCTCTCCTAGCACAGCCTATCTCTTCCCAGGCTCTTGGATCCTCTCGTCCAGCTGCTCGTGCACGTATTTCTACTCATGGTCGAGGCAAACGTGGTCGAGGATGTGCTCGTGGCCTTGATCTTGATACTCCACACCATATTTCTAATTCATCTTCCAATTCTGATTCTGGCACATCCAGTCAGTTACTCTATTAGATCTAATTAGTATTATGTATTTAGGTTGTAGCTAAAGGCAATGTATTTTGTGGTAGTTTGGTTATCATGGTATGGTGTATTTTTTGGTTGACCATGATTTTTGTATATTGGCCTATGACTTATGACTTAAAACTTTTTGGATGAATATTATATTTTGACTATGGCTTGAATGATATTGTTCTTACATCTCTTGTTTTATTTTGGATGTATATTTGACCTTAGCTTTCATGAATTGTTTGGTTTATGAAATATCTTGTACTCTCATGGCTTATAATTTGGTTTACAAATGTTGTATATATGAATGAATTTTTAAAATCAACATCTGGATATGGGAGTTTAATTGAGGGGGAGTCCTTTCCTCTTTAAAAAGATACTTCTTGAGTTAACATTTGATGATGTCAAAAAGAGGAAGAAAATATTGGTATTAAATGCTTAAAATGCTTGCAATAGTATAAGCAAATTGAAAGCAAATTATGAAAATTGAAAGCAAATTGCAATTAAAAGGTATAAGCAAATTGCAGTTGAAAGGTATAAGCAAATTGAAAGCAAATTGCAATTGAAAATTAAATGCAAACTGTTATAGTTGTTATAGTTCATATTTAACAAATTGTTAAATGAAAAGTTGAGCAAATTATTAATTCATAATAAAATTATTGAATTCTTAATTCATAGTGAAATTGCTGAATTCTAATACTTAATGGTAAAAATTGAGCAAATTGTTAAAAGTTTCATACTTAAAAGTCATGGTATGGTATTAAAAATCAATACAAATTGCCAAATCTCCTTCTTTCTAAATACTATATGTTTAAATTGCTAACTTTTCATAAATAATGTAATATACATAAAACAATATTCAAAATTAAGTGCCTTGAACTCATTACTCACATATAATTATTTTTGAGCTTCTTAACTTCAAATGACATCTCTCTATTCAATATCAAATTCACTTTATTTTTGCTTATACTCAATTATTTTGTTATCATCAAAAAGGAAGAGATTATTGTTCCTAAGATTAATTTTGATGAGTAGAAAATAATTAAGAGGGTTACTAATGATTCTTATTCTTAGAGATGTTTTTAAAAATTATTTCAGGATTTTCAAAAATTTTTGTATTGTAACAACTTGATTAAAGATGGTCAATTTAAAATTTACTTAAGTTGAAGAAAAAATTAAAATTTTTTGGAAGCCTCAAGAACTTCCAAGATGATGTTGATTCATTTGGAGGTGGTCTCAAATTGTTTGGAAGCTTAAAAATGAAGATATGGCATTTTGGATAAAAGAGGGTGACCCCTAGGTTGACCCTTTTTAATTGGCACAATGGCATGTAGGACTGATACGCCTTTCCAAAGGTGGCATGCAAAAAGGGGCGACCTCTGGGGCATCTCATGAAAAAAGGGAAGACTTATGGGGGGTCCCCTATAGGTTCTATGCACAAAATACAGAATGCAAATTTTATTGTCTGTTGCAAAAGGGATGACCCATGGGACGCCCCTTAAAAAACTACACAGATATACAAAACACTATTTTTCTCACCTATTATCAACGGGGTGACTTAAGGAGCGCCCCCTACGATGGGGATCCCTGTAATGACTATATTTCTTTCTCCATTCGATGTGCATTTAATATTTTCCAAATGATCTCCAATGGCTAAAAATGGCTACTATTCATCTTCCAGCATTGAATGAGGGTTTAAAAGCATTCAAAAAGAAAAAGAATAGTTAAGAAAATCAAGAGAATATTCAACTTAAAGAAAACTCAGTCCTAGATAAGAGAAGTATTGATTTCAAGCTCTACCACTTCTTTAATGTGCATTCAAGTCTTTAATCTCTTCAAGAGGGTTCTTAAAAACTTCTTCTAGTTTGTGTAAAGAGTTTTTAAAGCTTTACTATGCTCATTTAGGAGCTAGTTGTGCTAAACTTGTATTTCTTTTCAAACTCCGTTCACTATTTTGGGGCTCAAGCTTTTATGGGTGTCCAAAGCTTGGGAAGATTGATCCGAATCTTGAATCGGATTGTATGGATTGGCTTGAACCCAAAAAAAAAGTTTTTCTAGCTTGGGATAGCTAGGGTTGGAGCATCCAACGTTGTATTCGATTGAATATATTAGTGGATTGGAATTCTCAAGTAGAAGCTTGGGAAGTGGATGTAGGTGCAAGATTGGCATCGAACCACTATAAATCATCTTATTTGTATTATTCTCTCTTCTTTCTCTTTACTTACTCTATTGTGTTTACTTTCTTTCTTGTAAATTAGGCTCTTGTACCTTACTTATCTAACTCACCTCACTTCACTTAAAATTTCAAAAATGCATCTCATGATTCTATTTTGAAGTTTAATTTTTTTTAGGAAACCCAATTCACCTCTCCCTCTTAGGTTGCATAGCTGGGCAATAGTCCACCATATCAGAAATAGGAGGAGGACCTCGTCTTGAGTTGAAAAAAAGAGGAGAGGTCCTTTTAATGGCCCTTTTATGCACCAACAACTTTGTTAGAAATAAGAGGAGAACCTTGTTCTAACAAAGGTAAAAGTCCACCATGTAAGGAATAGGAGGACATCGTCTTGACATAGAAAAAAAGAGAGAGGCCCTTTCAACAGTCTTTTTGTGTCCCAACAATTTTGTTAGGAATAGGAGAAGAACCTCATCCTAATAAAGGTAAAAGCTCACCATGTCAGGAACAGGAGAAGGACCTCATCTTGACATGAAAAAAAAGAGAGAGGCCCTTTCAACGATCCTTTTGTATCTCAACAACATTGTTAGGAAAAGAAAGAGAACCTCGTTCTAACAAAGATAAAATTTCATCTTATCAGGAATAGAAGGAGGACCTCATCCGGACATGAAAAAAAGGAAAGAGGTCCTTTCAATGATTCTTTTATACCCTAACAACTTTATTAGAAATAGGAGGAGAACCTCATCCTAACAAAGATAAAAGCCCACCATGTCAGGAATAGGAAGAGGACCTCATCTTGGCATGAAAAAAAGGAGAGAGATTCTTTCAACGATCCTTTTATGCCCCAATGATGTTGTTAGGAATAGAAGGAGAATCTCATCCTAACAATGATAAAAGCCCACCATGTTTGAAATAGGAGGAGGACCTCATCCTGACATGGAAAAAAGAAGAGAGGCCCTTTCAATGGCCCTTTTGTGTCCTGATGACCTGGTTAGGAATAGAAGAAGAATCTCATCCTAACAAAGGTAAAAGCCTACCATGTTAGGAATAGGAGAAGGACCTCATCCTGACATGAAAAAAAGGAGAGAGATCCTTTCAACGATTCTTTTGTGCCCTAGGGATCATGTTAGGAATAGGAGGAGAACTTCATCCTAACAAGGGTAAAAGCCCATCATGTCAGAAGCAGGAGGAGGACCTCGTCCTGACATGGATAAAGGCTTTCGATTATTCAAGATTAGAGTTTGACTTCGTACAAACGATGGCCGTGATTGACTATGATAGAAACTAGAAGGCCTCGTCCCCATGTAGATTAAAATCTTTGAATCTCAAAAACAAAAAGCTAGCTATGGACATGATGATTTCCAACACTAAGACAATAATGTATTTACCTTTGTCTAAGTTCAAAGATCCTCGTTTGTAAATAAGGGGGACAAACATACAGGTCATGCAGCAGAAACAATCATCCCAAGATGGTGTCAAATGAAAAAAAAAAAGGGGGCTTAATAAGCATGAAATGAAGACAACAAGCGGAGATAACTAAAAGAAATGTCCCCTAATTATATTTAGAAAAGTTCATTATATGGGATATTAAGTTCGATTATAGAAAAGAAGAGAGAAAGATGAAGTCTTATTCAGAGATGGACTTCGGACTGCCAGCTCCAACCATTACAAGGAAGAGTTTTAGGCTTTCTATTTTCTCCTCGAGTCTCTGTCTTGCCGCTAGGCTCTCCTTTAGTATCCTTTCCCATTTGCATGACTCTTTCTCTATCTCTCTCAACCTCTTCCTAAGAACTACAGATTTGACTTTAGCATTCTTGATGGTGCCTTCTTGATAGCTCATCTGAATCCTCAACTATTGTAGCTCGATCGTTTCCTTTGCATATATTGCCGACAAGTTCTCTAAAGAAATTTCTTAAAGAAAGAACCTCCTTAGAATCTTTACTTAAACTAGCTTGGGCTTTATCAGACAACCACTATCGAAGTCGAGCGATGTCGCCATTAGCCTTTCGAAGCTTTCTTTGAAGATCGGTGACTTGATCACACCAACCGCATCTATATTTATTATACAAGTCTTTGGCTGCCTTCAATTGGCATTGGAGTTCAAAAAATCTTTTTGACCAATCCCAACCATATTATTTCTGATCAGTGGACCACGTCAAACTTCTTTCAAGCAGCCGAATCTTCTCCTGTGCCGCCCTCAGCTCAACCTCAAGAGAACTAGCCTTCGTTGTCAAAGCCCAAGACTTCTCACTCACATGCTTCTTGACCTCCTCAAGCTCTTCATTCAGATGGTACTTCTTAGTATTATATTCCTTAAAGTGTTGCCAAGATAATTGGTGTAGATGATTGATTTTGATAGCTGCATCGGTATAATTCTTTTTTGATTTTTTATGTTCATCTTCCGTCTTCTCTAACTCTTTCTTGAGCTGATGAACTTTCTTCTTTAAATTTTTTTATATAAGCTCTTAGGAAGACATCCTGAGGCAAGGGATTAGCTTTAATAGGAGACTGTATTTTAATATATAAAAATATTATGACACAAAGATATTGTAAAAGAAAATGCTCATTTACATTAATTAAAATGTTCTTGAGTATAGAAGAAGGCAGACAAAAAAAAAAAAAAAAAAAAAACTATTTAGGACCTCCAACCTCTGGAGGAGTAGTAGAAGAGTTCGATGCAGCCTCAGTTGGTATACATTTTTCCATAGCAAAGGGAGCAGATGTGATAGGAGGCATAGTCGTCGAAGGATTGACTGGTGGAAAATCGACAGCTATGGTAGATAGTCCCGTCTCATCATTAGAAGCTTCTTTATCTAAGAAGTTGAGGTCAAGCGTAGAAAATTTGTCGATCATATTTTTTTGGCAGAGCTCGAATCCCTAATGAAGGATAGCTGGGTGAACTCGACCTTTATATTCTTCATCTCTGAGGAGGGCTTGAACTCCTCTACCTTTTGAACCTTGGCCTCCGAAATCCACTCCAAGGTCCGCTGTTCCTTCTCTGGTAACTTGGCCTCAATTTTCCTCCTCTTCTCGATCTCAGAGGCTAGCTCCTCCTTCGCTTTGGCCGAAGCTTGTTCAGCATCTCGAATTATCTCCTGAAGGCCCTCGACCTCAACCATTTTCTTCTTAAGGAGATGGTCGACCTCAGCTTTTTCCTCAAGAAGGTGACTGACCTTGGCCTGATGCTCTTCCTGAGCCTTCATTGCTTCCAACCTCATGCAGTTCATCTCCTTAATGTTGGTGATCAGTTGGTGACCCATCTACAAGAATGATAAAACGAGTTATGCAAATAAAGAAGCTCATAGACTGGTCAAACAAAAGAGATAGATGAGGTGGTTACTTCAAGAAAGGACCCAAAAGAGTCCCAAGTATGCTACTCATAGTTGGCATCAATGATTTTATCCACAACCTTGATCAAGGTGCACCCGTTGATTAATTCCTTGATGATTCCCTTATTATGGAAGGGGTTTTCTCGCACATCCTTATCAGAACCATTGGACTCATTGGGATGGGTCTTGTGCTTGACCTTTCTGGAGACCATCTTTGCCTTTTTTCTTTTCCGCCCCCTTCTTCCTCTTAATGGGAGGCTCCAAAGTCTGGACTTCAGCTGGAGGGCTTGAGAACGTTGAAGGTGCAGCAACCTCAATGGCAGTGGCAACCTCAGCAGAAGTGGTAGACTCGGGAGTGACGGTAGCATCAGTGGGTGTGGAAGACTCGCCAGATGCAACACCCTTCCTTTTATGGGCTCGAAGTTCCTTGGAGAGCTGCTAGAGTTCACCCGCATCCATTTCTATAATAAGGAATGAATTACCATTAGAAGAAAAGACAACAAAGTAACTTATGAAATTAAGAGGTATACCTGCTGGATTGAAGGGACTCAGGCCTAGATTGAATAGAGTTTGATCTTTTATGAGTTTATACAGAAGGGGAGCTCGGTAATTCCAAAGTTTCCTGATAGAATCAAGGTCATCCTTATCCAAACTAGGAGCTCAGTGGACCGAATCCCTCAACTGCTCCTAGGAAGGAAGTCCTAACCTAAGAGATGGACATGAAATAAAGAAAAATTTTTTCTTCTAGTGATTAATGGAAGAAGAGGTGCCTTTAAGCAACCCCTTCTTGCTGAGCTGGGAGGATAGGTACGATCAATCCTTGGTAGTAGAATGATGTTTGAAGGTATAATAACTATGGAACAAGAAAATGGATGGCCAAACTTCAACTGAGATGCAAAGGGAAAGGTAACCTATGATGAACCTAAAAAAATTTGGGATCATGGAAGCAAGAGAAATATCTTGAAATCAAAAAAGAGTTATAACAAAAGAAGGAATTGAGAGATGAAGTCCAGCATGAAGAGCTTCAGTGTACAAATAGAAGTGACTTGAGAGAGGAGCACAAGCTCGATCGCTCGGCCTGGGGAGCTTCAATTCGTACTCTAAAGACACCTCATACTGGATCCTTATTAAAGAAAGATCTTTGGAGCATAGATATCAAGGGATGGTTTCGAGTATGAAAACTGGATGAGGTACTATCCTAAGCTCGGCTTCTACCCTAGAGTCAAGATCTTGGGAGTTTGGATCGGCCTGGCTCCTAGAACTAGTAGACCAAGATACCTCCGAAGATATTTGGATCAAAATAAATCTAAAAAATCCTCAAAAAATCAAGAAAAAAGGATAGTGAAATTCCAAAGAGGAAGAATAGTGAAACCCACCTAGAAAACCTAAAAAGACTTAAAGCACAAGTGAAAAACGGAGAAACCAAAGGAAAAGGAGATGAGGAACTAACCCATTTTAGATGAGGAATTTGGGAGAATGATCAAAAAGGTGAAAGATAGTCGAGGAAGATTTTAATGGCCGAAAAATCATAGCATGGGGAGAGCAGGGTGTTTGAAGGAGGTGAAGAGCGAAGGAAGAAGAAAGAAAGCTCAAACGAAAATGAAAGGTCAAAAGAGAAGAAAGGGTTTAAATAGTAGGAAGAAGGTAGTTATGATTGCAAGCCATTCTCTGCCAGTCTCGATCTACCATGTGTCCAGTCCATCATGCTCACGCCCGATGCCTGACAGAGCAAGGGTTTAAATATTAGGGAGAAGGTAGTTATGATTGCAAGGCGTTCTTTGCTAGTCTCGATCTACCACGTGTCCAGTCCATCATGCTCGCCCTCGATGCCTGATAGAACAATAATTGCACCATATGTAGAGCTCCGCACTGGATGAGTTTTTAAAGAAATGTATCTTTTTAGATTATTCATCCATTAAGAAACTTCGATGCCAACTTAGAAAAGACCAAAATCTTTTCTCCCAAAGATGAAAAGTAGGAAAAGGACTTTGGCTGCTACAATCTTTGTACTTTCTTCATTCAAAATTTGAACTCAAAAGTAGGGAGACAAATATTAGAGGTAAAATAACTCCTACCGAAGTTCTTGGCAGCCGATCTTCATTTTGTAAAATTTGCTGATATTCTCAACAATAATTTCACACTGTAGAACTTGACGATCTTGAACAATAAAGAGAAGTACTATTTTAATAACTTTCTTTTTGACTTAGGATGAATACCATGATTTTTAGTATCAAAGCCCCAGCTCGTCCAACCCTAATAGACAACAAATTCTCGTCCAACCCTAATAGACAACAAATTCTGAGGATAGATGAATTCTTTTATTGAAAGCATCGAATTCCTTCTAGTCGTGCTCTTTTCGGATGAACTTCTTTCAGTCACGCTCCTTCTGAATGAACTCCTTCCAGTCGTGCTCCTTTTAGACAAACTCCTTCTAGTCGATTGCAGATTCGCTCAATCAATGATGCACCCATTGGTTGAATTGGTCTAAAAGGACCTCATCATCAATGTGAGTTTAGTTCCTCATCCAAAACATAAAGTAGCTACTTTGTAGATATTGAATCTCAGTGCTCCTTTGATCTACTTCAAGCTGATTCTGAGCATCGGGTGAACTACTTAGAGTAATTGAAATGATGCCATCAAGAAGTCTTTAAATCTTAAGAAAACTATCCTTGATTGGCCAGTCAAACGTCTTTAGGTCGTCAAAGGAAGCACCAATAGATTATAATCAACCTCATTAGGTCTAGTTCATCCTCTACCACTTAACAATTGACCTCCAAGTTCAATTAGCCTTGAGTCCTTCATCCCGACACACACAAGTCTACATACGAGTGTGGAGGTTCTCCCTAAACTCCTACTATGGATCTCTAACAAACTAACGAGTCACGACAAATGACAATCCACTCTCTGTAACAAACTCCACATGGCTCGAACGGCCCATTACCAGATGATTATGACTATCACTATCAGTTTGTTACATGCTTCATCTATATAAAGAATCCTCCATATATGCTTTTTCTTCCTAAGCTCAATCTCTTAGCTCTTACTCTGCTCAATTTCTTTTTGAGCACTCCATTCTTGTTGGGATAGAGAATTAACTTGACCATTGGAGGGTCTTGTTGAAGCCAATTCCAATCAGGACTTCATCTTGTAGGTCTCATCGATGATCCCAACCTCTCTAGCTCCAGCGATTTTTGGTGTCTACACTATTTTTCTACACCAACAGAAGCCAAATCAGTAGAACTACCACTTACCAGTAACATCAGACATTCGAAGGCTATGTCACCACAAACTAAGAAGGAGGTTCGGGATATGGAGAGAGTCACATACACTACTAGTGTGGGAAGTTTGATATACACCATGGTGTGTTGTAGGCCGAACATAGCCCATGCAGTGAGTCAGGTGAGCAGATTCATGCCTCAGCTTGGTAGGGAGCACTGGCGAGCACTGAAGAATATCTTCAGGTACTTGGTGGGTATAGTTGGAATCGGCATCAAGTATGGACAGTAAGGAGGTGCCGAGGGATGCTCCAACATGTCCAAGGAGGCTCAAGGGATGATAGAGGGATTTATAGATGCAGATTTTGATGAAGATGTGGACACTCAGCATTCGATGACAAGATTTGTGTTTTGCTCGAATGGAGGTCCCATTTCATGGAGATCATGCTCGTAGTGATGGTAAGCAAGCAGGGTTTCTAGCTCTACTTTCGAAACTTTTTTAAAAATTAATTATAATAAAAATAAAAATTAATCTAATTAATTTATAAAGAGCTATAGATCTAATCTACAAACTCTATATTACTAGGTTCTAATATGATATATATGCATGCTTTGAAATCTGAAAATAAAACAGCTGCAGGTAGTAAAACAATTTTACTAATCTATATATTCAGAACACGTTACCTTGCATGGGCAGACAAACTCTGCAATCGAATCACCATTGATCTAATCACCAAGTAGATCTGATCATTGAAATGTAGCCACACACATATCTAGCCTACATGGATGGTCCACACGAGGTCCTGATCTCAATCGACTCCTCCCGAGTGCTAGCTCGATGAAGAACGCTCCTGACAGCTAGATCTGATCAAATAATTTTGATCTCACTCCACCAAAATATTGGATGCTTCAAAATAGCAAGATGGGTATAAGAGAGGATGAGAAAGTACTTAAAAATTTTTTACGAAGATCTGATGCTCAGATCTTATGAAATCAGAATAGAAATCCTAGATCAAGATCTAGGACAGCACAACACTCAAACCTTGGCGCCTAGTTTTCTCTCCCAATTTTTCTTCTCAGATTTTTTTTTTATTCTTTTAGGCTATGGAAGGGCTCACAAACTAAAGGAGAGAAGTCACAAAAAAATGTCATCTAGATAAAATTCTAGGAATTTTATATAGGGCGAACAAGTTAAGGTGGCATGTGGAAGAGTTGGGATGAAGTGGTTTGCTATTTGAATTCAAATCCCATTTGAATTCAAATTTCAAATAAATCAAACCCATCCATTTAGGACATGAGAAGGGAGGGCAAAAGCCTTCTTTTGCATGGAAAAAAATTCATGAGGACATCTTTCTCATGGAGAGAAAAAAGGGTGCAAAGAGGATGAGGTGGCACATGAAAGACTAGGTCAAACTAGTCTCATAATTATTCATCTAATTAAACCAACCCAATCTAAATTGGTTAGGCCCAATTAGACTAGATTAAATATTAATTAGGCTTAATTAAATCTTAATCAAATTAGAAATTAAATAAGCCCAACCCCTGATCAAATTAGTGATCATACTTCTTCGATGATAAGGTAATCTCATAATCTAATCGGGTCAAACCCAACTGAATCTAATTCAATTAGACTTGATCCAAAAATAATTATTCAATAAAATTAAGTTAATTAGTGATTAAATCACTAATTAAATCTTTCATAAATATAAAGTTCAAATCCAGTGGGTATCCGGACAATAGAGTCCCATCAAAATGAAACTCTTGGTTGAAGAATCCCAAACTAGTGGGACTCTTGATCTTGGTGTTTGAAACAAGTGGAACTCATGATCATAGAGTCCAGACTCTCGATCATAGAGTCTTAAACAAGTAGGACTCAAAGTTCTAGAGTAGTAGGACTCTTGGTCGAAAAGTTTCAGTCCAGTTGGACTCTTCTTCATAGAGTCCCAGTCCACTAGGACTCCTGATCATAGAGCCTCAGACAACTAGGACTCAGAGTCCTAATATAGTAAGACTCTTGATCGAAGAGTCCTAGTCCAGTGAAACTATTAAACACAGAGTTCTAGTTTAGTAGGACTCTTCATTAGCCGTCAGATCAGGTAGGAATCTCTAGTGTGTGTGATCCCATAGGTTCGAACTTAAGCCTGTAGCACAGGAACCACTACTTGTACTAATGGAAGTGACCATCTAGAAATGGTACCCAATGTTCAGATAGGTCGAATAGTCATAATCGCAACATTCAGAACCTACATGAGTATGGTTACTACATAATTCATCCCTTTGACCTCTGTGTATGAGAATGACTCAAAGTTAAACTATCAATCTTGAAAGGTACATCCAAATCATGTCTCAAAGCAATTAACTCTGTGACTCCTTACTAGGACTAACCTAGCCAAGAATTTGCTAAATTAAAATATAATTGAACACAGCTGCTAAACCAGAGTGGTTAATCCCATCTTGACTCACACACTGACTTCTCAAGTACTTAACTATGCTCAGAAACCTTCCATTACTGAATTAAAAATTTAGATAGTCCAGCACCAAAGCACATTGAGTTGCTTGAAAGTCACCATGGTTATCTCAAGTTAGAGGGACACTTATATCCATATTTCTATTAGAGCAAATTTTGATAGTAGAAAAAGCTCGAAAGTTGATCATGTTCAGTGCAGATGTATCCTTATATCTCACCTGCATGCCATACCAGTATCTACACACTCCTTGGTTAGGAGGACAACCAATCCATATGGCACACAATGATTTACACTCGATAAATATTGTCGTCCTTGGTAACAACATATCATTTGGTCACGAATAGGTTTAAAGACTAAATGATAAATCTTTCTTTGTTGATTCTAAATAGTCCTATGGACATCACCACAATATAGGAGTTCATTAGAAAATGTGAGATTTTATGATGATAAGATTCAAAATAAATTTTATTTATTAATAATTCATATATAAGTATAAGAAATAGTACAACCATCAATAGGTTGATAATTGGCTTTAAGATACTATTTCCAACATTTTTCCACTTAGATTGAAGCCAATCGGTGCAGTATCTAATACCTACCTTCGACTTGAAGTCATCAAACTCCTTCACCGCAACAGCTTTAGTGAATGGGTCAGCTAGGTTCTCCTTTTCGTTGATCTTTTGAAGATCGATGTCACATCGATCCACGATCTTTCGAATAAGATGGTAGCGGTGCAGAATATGTTTCATCCACTGGTGTGTCTTTGATTTTTTTATCTGAGCAATGGCTCCAGAGCTATCACAATAGAGCAGAACTGGACCATCAAGGAAGGGTGCTACTTCGAACTCGGTGATGAATTTTCTCAGCCACACTACTTCTTTGGTAGCATCTAATGCAGCGACATACTCTACCTTGCAAACTAAGTTGACCATAGTGTGTTGCTTGGAACTCTTCCAGCAGACAGCTCCATCATTAAGGATAAACTCATACCCTAACATACTTTTGCTGTCATCGTGATCAGACTGAAAACTGGAGTCTGTAAATCCAACAAGTCTCAGGTTTGACTCACCATAAACAAGCTACTGATCTTTAGTAATTCTTAAATACTTCAGGATGGTTTTAACAACCTTCCAATGGTTCTCTCCTAGATCAGATTGGTATCTACTCACTATCCCTAGTAACTATACCACATATGGTCACGTACATGTCATGGCATACATAATAGAACCCACTACCGAAGTATATAAAATTCTACTCATATGCTCTCTCTCTTGAGGTGTTGTCGAACAATTCCTCTTTGAGAGAAAAATTTCATGGCCTATCGATAGATAGCCCTTCTTGAAATTCTACATGCTGAATCTCTTCAGCATAGTATCAATATACATGGACTGGGATAAATCGAGCAACCTTTTAGATCTATCTTTATAGATCTTCATGCCTAGGATATAGGAAGCTTCTCCCAAATTCTTCATGAGAAATTATGATGACAGTCAGATCTTTATTTCTTATAATGCAGAGACATCATTCCTGATTAAAAGAATGTCATTCATATATAATACAAGAAACACAACCATTGGACCATTAGCCCACTTGTATATGTAGGGCTCTTCTCCGTTCTTAATGAAGCCATACATCTTGATCGTCCTATCAAAACGTATGTTTCAACTTTGAGATGCCTGCTTCAGTCCATAAATAGACCTTTGAAGCTGCACACCTTAGACTCATCTATGGATGTGAATCCTTCTAGTTATATCATATGCACCTCTTATTCCAGCTCTTCATTCAAGAAAGTTGTCTTCACATTCATCTGCTAGATCCCATAGTCTAGATGGATAGCTATCACAAGCATGATCCAAATGGATTTGAGCATTATCATAGAAAAAAATATCTCATCATAGTCTATACTATAACATTGATGATATATCTTGGCAACTAGACGAGCTTTATAGATCTCCACTTTCCCATCTGCACCCTTTTTTTTCTTGAAGATCCATTTACACCCTATGAATTTTATCCCTTCAGGTGGGTCAACCAATGTCCATACATCATTGACCTTCATAGACTCCATTTCGAATTTCATAGCCTCAAGCCATTTCTCAGAGTCGGATCTCTGTATTGCATCCATGTAAGTGATCGAATCCTCATCATTCTCATCGAGTTCGACAGGATCACCATCCCTGACCAAGAAATCATAGTATATGTTTGGTTGACATGGTACTCTATCAGACCATGTTAAGGGTGTAGGTTCAAAGGGCTCCAAATTTGATCTAATTAAACCTGGTTTAGGTTCAGCTACTTGTGTCGATTTTTCTACCTATCAAACTTTCTCAAGTTTGACCTTAGAGGCATTAGTCTCTTCACCTAGAAACTTCTTTTCTAAGAAGACTTTCTTAAGGCTAACAAACATCTTTTGCTCATCAGCTAGGTAGAAGTAATACCTTTTGATCTCTTTTGGGTATCCTATGAAAAAATACTTATCAGACCTAGGTCCAAGCTTATCCATTACTAAACGTTTGACATAAGTCGGACACACCCAAACCCTAAGATGCGAGAGCATTGGCTTACGTGCTATCGATATCTCATATGGCAATTTGGAGACAGACTTACTTGGAACCCTATTTAGAAGGTAAGAGGCTAACTCGAGTGCATATCCCCATAAGGAGATAAGCAGACCAGCAAATTCCATCATGGATCGAACCATGTCCAATAGGGTTGATTATTTCTTTCAGATACACCGTTATGCTGTGGTGCTCTAGAATGAGTCAATTAGGAGAGAATCCCATTCTTTCCTAGATATGTCAAAAATTCACTGGAAGGGTACTCATCTCCTCAATCAGATTGAAGAGTTTTAGTACTTTTTCGAGTTTATTTTTCTATCTCATTACGGAATAGTTTGAACATTTTAAATGACTCCAACTTATGTCTCATTAAATAGACATACCCATACCTTGATAGATCGTCTATGAAGATTATGAAGTAGAAATATCCACCTCTAGCATTTGAACTCATGGGTCTACATACATCATTATGTACTAGACCTAAGAGTTCATTAGCTCGCTCATTTTTTTTAGTAAAAGGTAACTTGATCATTTTACTAAGAAGATAGGACTCATAGATCGGAATTGATTCACAATCACCAATTTCAAGAATTTCTTCTTGAGCCAATCTATTTATTCAGTTCTTGTTAATATGACCTAGCCTACAGTGCCAAAGGTTGACTTCTAATACATCATCTAATCTAAAGTATTTACCAGAAGATTGAACCATGTTAACAGGCTATGATGGTAAATAAATACCATTATTCAATTGTCCAACACAAACCGTAACATCATTCAAAATGATATCACAAATTTTTTTTTTATTAAAAATTAATAACTGTTCTTGGCCAAAAGGCCTACAAAAATAACATTTAATAAAAAATTTGGACAGAAGTGACATTCACTAAGAACAACTTTATAAGAATTAATTACAAGATTCATAGTTTCTAAAGCTAGAACTGGAACTTGTCTTCTATCTCCAACATTCAGGAACCTCTCACCTTCATCAAATCTTCTACTGATCTATAAACCCTACATCGAATTATAAATATGATAAGAGCTTCTAGTATCTAATACCCCGATAATAATATCATATATTAAGAAGTTGTAAGGTGTTATCATATAATTATCTTGCCCAGCAATAGCTTGCTTCTTCCTCGGCCTATTCGGATGTAGGAAGGCAATGTACTAAGGATAATTCCTCTCCCAGTGCCCCTACTTTTTGCAAAAGAAGTACTCCACCTAGCTCTGGTCGGGCTTGCACTTCTTGTTCTGACCCTGTGCATTCATCGCGGCATGAGGCTACATCTTTTTGTTCTTCTTCTTCTTGTTCTTCTTTCTTTTCTTAAAGGATCGACGACTAGAAAAAGATCCTTCCACTTCATTCACCATCTCCTTGTGGAGCTGGTGATCCTTCTCAAAGTTCTACAATAACCCCAATAAACCATAGTAGTTTACTGCAGGCTTTGTTATTCGAAAATGAGTAAGGAAAGGAAAGAAGGACTTGGGCAAAGAATTAAGGATCGAATCCTCCATGAGCTACTCGTGCAGGAGAAAGTCCAGCTTACTCAGGTGCTCAATCATCTTGATCATGTATAATACATGATTGATGACTGAGGTCCCATCCCTCATTTGAATATTAAAAATAGCACAACTAGTCTTGTGCCTCTCAATGTTGTCAGGTGTGCCAAAGGAGTCATTCAACATTTGAAGCATCTTCTGAGGTTGAGCATTTTTTAACTTACGACTGAACTCATCATTCATTGCCACCAGCATGATGCACCGAATGGTGTAGTCATTGAACCACTTTTGGTAAGTATCTCGAACTGCTCCTCTAGCATTTGAAGCTAACTCCTCAGGAGCTGGATCAGTCAATACATACAAGATCTGCTCATGCTCCAAGATAATTTTCAACTTTTGATACCAGCTATCAAAGTTGGATCCCATTAATTTATCATTGTCTAACAATGACTAGAGCAATAAGGTAGTGGCCGTTTCTGCATTAAGAAAAGCCAAACCTAATTAGTATATGAATTATTAATCCTAAAGACTTGGACTTTAGTCTAAAGGTCCTTCCACTATTTTATTCAAATTGGTAGGCTCTACCTCCAATTCAAGGAATTACTTTAATTTCTTAGTGGGTATTAAAATCCACACAGACTACACACGAGCCCAACTTTGATTGGTCAACCCATGTACATCTATGGGTAGGTTCATAATCAATTATTTTTCTAAACAACTTCTAGTATTTTAATTTTGCCCCAAGAACCTAATCAATAGGCTTTGGCCTCCACTGAGAAGATTCGGTTAGATCCAACCATTAACATGAGAATATCTAGTGTATCTGACCAACGAACAGGCCTGACTTTAGTCGACCAACCTAACCACCATTAGAAAGACATGACCAAATCGTCATATTATAAATGATAATTTCATTAGTCAATAAGCACCAGGTCTTTGGGCCTCCAATGATTATTAAACTAATGGACTCATTATCACTCAATTTAATGGAAGGCTATGACCTAATTATCATTATGACTATTTCATTTTTAAGGATCTAATAATTTTAGAGGATTTGGTTAACTTATTTTTAAAGAAAAGGAGAGAGAATTAACCAACCAAATTTGATCCTTTCATGGACTTCACCAAGTTAGATAAAAAAAGGACCTAATTCAAGCTAGCATTAGGAGCACCTAAATCAGTCATACTGATTTACCTAATTGACATGGGTGAGCCCAAATCACCAAATGATCTAATGAAAATCTAACTCATCAGGATGGCCAGGTAAGTGAGATTAATGGAAGGGATATGCTATTAACTCATCAAAGACCAAATTAATGCAAGTAGCTTCCAATTAAAAACTATTGGTCTGGACTGCCAGACTTACCTTAGATACTATTTGGTTCATTAGTTTCAATTTAACTAACCTAGCAATTTCAAGTTCGACCACATAGCCATGAATCAAGTCCACTTGGTTCTCATTAAAGACATGGACTTGACCAACTACAACTATTGTAATTGAGTCTAAAGAGTCCTTGACCTAATCTAAATCAATATTTAGTTAAATTTGATCAATTACTCTAAATTAGTTAATTCTTTAACTAATCTTAGGTTTAACATAATTAATGGACCTAATTTATCTAATCCAATAACCCATATTTTATGATTAATGACATAGGATCTTTAATTCATAAGTCTAGATCCTAATTCAACATACTTAATTCTTAATTAAGTTTTTGGGCTGAGGGTTGGGGTTTATCATTTCAAAAATATTTTTCAAAATTTTGAAAGGTTTAACACAACTTAGCACTGTTCACCAAATGGGTCGACCTATTTCAAAAATTAGGTCGGCTCATTTCACAAATAGTACTAGTTATAGATTTTAATCTAGATTTATGTAAAATACATAAAAATCATGAATTAAATTAGATCTAATCTAAACTCTTATTCATGATTAAAAATTAGATCAAAATTATACAATCAAATCATAAAAATTATTAGATCAAATCTAAAATTTTATTATTTAATGATCTAGATCGGCATGTACCAGGACAACATACACTATAGGGGATAAACCCTATAGTAGGATAATCTACAGTCCGTGCGATCATATTATTCTATTTTTAGATCTAAAAGATTAGATTATTATTTAGATCTAATCTAAAAAATAATCTAAACATGCATATAGATCATATTAAATAACCTGGATGCTCCGATACCATTAATGGGAAGCAAGAAGGGTTTCTAGCTCTACTTTCAAAATATTTTCAAAAATTAATTATAGTAGAAATAAAAATTAATTTAATTAATTTATAAAGAGCTATAGATTTCATCTACAAACACTATATTATCAGGATCTAATATGATATACATGCATGCTTTGAAATCTGAAAATAAAATAGTTGTAGGTAGTAAAATAATTTTATTAATCTATGTGTTCAGAACACGTTATCTTGCATGGGTAGACAAACTCTACAATCAAATCACCATCGACATAATCACCAGGTAGATCTAATCATTGTGACATAGCCACACACATGTCTGGCCTCTATAGATGGTCCACATGAGGTCCTGATTTCGATCAGCTCCTCCAAAGTGCTAGTTCGATGAAGAATGCTCCTAACAGCTAGATCTGATCGAATAATTTTGATCTCCCTTCATCAAAATATTGGATGCTCCAGATCAGTAGTATTGGTAGAATAGAGGATGAGGAAGTACTCAAAAAAATTTCATAAAGATCTGATGCTCTGATCTTGTGAAATCAGAATACAAACCCTAGATCTTGATCTAGGGCAGCACAACACTCAAACCTTGGCACCTAGTTTTCTCTCCTAATTTTTCTTCTCAATTTTTTTTTTTTTTTTTAGGCTATGGAAGGGATCATGAACCAGAGGAGAGAAGTCGCAAAAGAAATCTCACTCAGAAAAAAATTTTAAGAATTTTATATAGGGTGAACAAGTCAAGGTGGCATGTGGAAGAGTTGGGATGAAGTGGTTTGCTATTTGAATTCAAATCCCATTTGAATTCAAATTGCAACCAGATCAAATCCATTCATTTAGGACGTGAGAAGAGAGGGTGAAATCCTTCTTTTGCATGGAAAATAATTCATGAGAACATCTTTCTCATGGAGAAAAGAAGGGTGCAAAGAGGGTGAGGTGGCACATGGAAGACTAGGTCAAACTAGTCTCATAATTATTCATCTAATTAAACCAACCCAATCTAAATTGGTTAGTTCCAATTAGACCAGATTAAACCTAACTATTTTAGACTTAATTAGGCTTAATTAAATTTTAATCAAATGAAAAATTAAATAAGTCCAACTCCTAATCAAATCAGCGATCATACATTCTCGATGATTAGGTCATCTCATAACCTAATCGGGTCAAACCCAACTGAATCAAATTCAATTGGACTTGATCCAAAAATAATTACTCAATCAAATTAAGTTAATTAATAATTAAATTATTAATTAAATTTTTCATAAATATAAAGTCTAAATCTGATGGGTATCTAGATAATAGAGTCCCATCAAAATGAAACTCTTGATTGAAGAGTCCCAAACTAGTGAGACTCTTGATCCCGATGTCTGAAATAAGTGAAACTCATGATCACAGAGTCTAGACTCTCAATTATAGAGTTTTAGATAAGTAGAACTCAGAGTCCTAGAGTAGTAGGACTCTTGATCGAAGAGTTTCAGTCCAATGGGACTCTTGTCCATAGAGTCTCAGTCCACTAGGACTCCTAATCATGGAGTCCCAGACAACCAGGACTCAAAATCCTAATATAGTAAAACTCTTGATCAAAGAGTCCCAGTCTAGTGGGACTCTTGACCATCGAGTTTCAATCCAGTGGGATTCTTTACCAGCCATTAGATCAGGTAGGAAACTTTAGTATGTATGACCCTATAGGTTCGAACCTAAGCTGATAGCACCGGAATCACTTCTCGTACTAATCGAAGTGGCTATCTAGCAATGGTATTAGATGTTTAGATAGATTGAATAGTCATAATCGCAACATTCAAAATCTACATAAATATGGTTACCATATAATTCATCCCTTTGACCTCTGTATATGAGAATGACTTAGAGTTAAACTGTCAATCATTAAAGATACATTCAAATTATGTCTCAAAGCAATTAGCCCCGTGACTCCACACTAGAACTATCTTGGCCAAGAATTTGCTAAATTAAAATATAATTAAATATAGCTTCTGAATCAAAGTGTTCAATCTCATCTTGACTTACATATCGACTCCTTAAGTACTTGATTGTGCTCAAAAATCTTTCATCACTGAATTAGAAATTCAGAGTCTAGCACCAAAGCATAATGAGTTACTTAAAAGTCACCATGGTGATCTCAGATCGGAGGGATACTTATACCCATATTTCTATCAAAGTAAATCTTGATAGTAGAAAAGCTCCGAAGTTGGTCACATTTAGTGTAGATATACCCCTACATCTCACCTGCATGCCATACCAGTGTCTACACACTTCTTGGTTAAGAGGACAACCAACCCATATGGCACACAATGATCTACACTCGATAAATATTATCATCCTTAGTAACAACGTATCATTTGGTCGTGAAGAGGTTTAACAACTAAACGATAAATCCTTCTTTATCGATTCTAAATAGTCTTAAGGACATCACCACAACACAGGAGTTCATTAAAAGATGTAAAATTTTATGATGATAAAATATCAAAATAAATTTTATTTATTAATAATTTATATATAAGAACAAGAAATAGCACAATCATCAATAGACTAATGATTGGCTTTGGGATACTATTCCCAATATGTAGTCCATCATGACCTTGTCCACCATCGAGGTGCAGTGCATTGGCATTATAGAAATTACAAAAGAGACATTATGGCTGAAGGGATTGGCATTGGAGATGGGCCTTGCATAGAAGGCCATTTAGGTGCACCATGATAGCTAGAGTGCACTATTATCTGCTTAGAACTCAGTCTACCATACAAGGATGAAGCACATCGATATCAGGTACCATCAAACTAGAGAGCTCATGGAGGATGGTGAGGTGGAGCTCGTGAAGGTTCATACCAAGGAGAATCTAGTTAATGCATTAACAAAGGTTCTTCCATAGGACAACTTTCACAAATGTGTGACATGGGTTGGTGGTGCTCCCAAGTGTTTGGAGACCATGAAAGAGTCAAGGTGGTAGGTCCTGGGGGCTTGGACCAACTTAAGTTGTATCAGCAGAGATGGAGGGCTGACACATTATCAGACTGGCTCAAATACAGGTTGAGCCAACTTGCACTGAGATCGAGCTAGCTGAGGTCAAAATTGAGCCAGCTCTCTCAGACAAATAGAAAATGTGTTTCAGGATTTTGTGGCTTAACAGGCATTTGAGCCAGCTTTAGTCTTCATCAAGCTAGCTCGAACAGACGGACAGATGAGCATGGGGTTTTTCATTTAATCTTGGATTGGATCTAATCCAAGGAATCTTATGTTAGATATATGTGCCCTAGAAGCCAGAATTGGCTGACACTTGTAATATACTTCTAGGGGCAAAATTGTAATTTTGACTAAAATCAATAAATGGATTATTTTCTATCACATATGTGTATTTAGTGTCTGTGATACATCCTTTGAGTTAATGGCAATGATAATTCATATTTTTAAGAGTTGAAAATTTAAGACATGAATAATCATTATTAACTTATAAATTGCTCCTAACCATAGGATCATCATGAGGATGGTGATTGATCCGAAAGGTTGGTGTACAATCATTTCTCTTTAGTAGATGAGTCTTGAGTCTACGGTGTGGAGACACCGGAGCGAGAGTACAGGATACTCGTTAGAGAACGAGGGCACTGAGCGTGACCACCTCGAGTAGTCATTAGGGAAGTCTACCTTCTCGTCAATGACTGACTCGATGCTGCAGTAGTGTGTCTGGTTCTTTGACCTGAGGTGCATCGGCAGTTCACCTTGAGGGTGTTATAGTTTGACTACACCATTACTCGGTCTCCTAGCCATATGGAACCCTGAGGTGTATGTTGGCTATAGCATGTTCATTGTAGGAACTGGATTGGCATCAAGATGGAATCTATCTACCTCGGTGGTAGAGGAGCAGCCCTATGATGATCATGAGAATCAAGTCCAGAAGCCCATGGCCATGGCAGAGTGAAATAATAGAAAGAGTTTCTATTTAGATTTTCACATTGGACTCGAATCGAATGATTACATCATATGACAGAAACTAGGGTTTGACGAGTTTACCTTAACCCTAATCTGATCGGGGCTCAAGATAGAAGAACTTAATCACACAGGTAGCTGCACCAAGAGGTTCGCATTCAGCTCTGATGGGTTGCCACCATATACTGCTAGGTGTCACTGGTGGATTTTGGGAGCAATTAGAATGATTTAGATGATCGATCATTCTAGCTGTTCGAATCAGAAGAGTTCTGATCCATCGAAAGGAGTTTCGATGATGTCGATGATAGAGATCATGACATATCCCATTACCATACAGAACTGAACCTAACTGGGTCACACAAACAAGGGTTTGAATCTGGTGATCATCAATTGAACTGATCTAGTTCAATTGATCTGAATGAGATTCAATTAGGTTCAAGGAAAATCGTGCTAGCACTCGATTGAACCTAACGTTCTTCTTTTACTATCATAAATAAGTTGTCCTGACTGAGCCAAAGGAGTTTGTGCTCAATCAGAGGCCTTCATATGGTCTGACTGGAGGTTGTCCAAGTCAGAAAAGGTTGTCTTATTTTGTAAGACATTACCTGCCATTTTTGGTCACCTGCCATTTCTTGTTCTTTGACTTTGGTCAAAAGTCTACCTTTGACTGGTCAAATGTTGACCATTGACACTTTGACTTTTGACCACATGTCATGCACCTATTGGAGAGCTGGTGGGGGCCTGTCCCCCTGCCAGAACCTGGCAAGGAAGAGGGCGCACGCCACCCTTGGCGTGTGCCCAAGTTGGAGGCGCCTAGGAGTCCCTTGTTGGACAAGGGACTCCATCTCCTTTTTGGATTCCAATTAGAGTTCTCCTAAGAATCCAAGTTTGACTGGTCTTAGGCACCCTCTAAGGAGGAATCCAGGGGACTCTATTCCCACCAATCAGATTTAGATCTGATTTCACAAAGGGTTGTGATTGGTTGGGAAGAAGAGGAGTTGGATCACAAGCTTAGTCTATAAATAAGACCCTGCGCCCAACTCAAGTAAAAGATGATTGAATCACAATTTCCCCATGCCCCAAGGCTGCCTCTCCCCTCCTTCCTCCATGCCAAACCACTCTTCTCCCCTTCCTCTCCACGTCCAAAAGGAGTTTTGGATTTTTGGTTGGTGCGATTCCAGATCAAAGAAAGGCGATCAAAAGCAAGAAGGCTGCGCTGCTGCAAAGGACGACTGCTGATCTTCAAAAGGAGTTTTGAAGATCCTCCAGATCAGATCCAGATCTAATTTTTGGAGACATGATAGAGAAGAAGAGGATCTCCTAGATCCAAGCCTGAGTGGATACCGGTAGAGGCCAGGCACTTGCGTGGCTAGATCCAGAACCTTCCGCTGCATACAGGATCATCAACAGGGTAATAGGATTACCCAAATCAAGGTAAATTAAATTTGATTTAATTTATCTAGATTTTATTTTATTTATTAAAATAATAATAATTAGATCTAAAATATCTTCAAGATCTGATTAGATCAAAAGAAAAAAAATTTTGAAATATATCTCTTGATCTGATCAGATCTGAACGAACCTGGATCGGGAAATCAGGATTTCCCTTCAACTGGTATCAGAGCCAAGGTTCTAAAATTATTTAGATCTAATTTTAAATTTATTTTAATTAGAAAATAAAGTGATTTTAGATGTCACATGAGATGTGATCAGATCTAAAATCAGAAAAAATTAAAATTAAATGATTTGGATCTAAGAATTATGAAGATATGCATGACTAGTTCTAAAATAGAATAGTTCTATAGAATAGTTCTTGCATGTTTTTGATTTAATCTGATTAAATCATATTTTAGATCTATTTATTTACTATTTTTTGATATTATAATGGTTATAATAACATCTGAAAAATAGCAAATAAAAATTATTTAATTTTAAATATCATATGAGATATGATTGATGCATGTCTAGACTAGTTGTAGAATAGTTCTACATAATTGTCTAGATTAGAATTTATTTTGATTAGATCAATTTAAATCTAATTTTTTAGATTATTATGAGATAATTTAGATCTAAAAATATGCATGATTCGATACATGAGATGTATGCAAAATATGCCATGATTAGATCTAATTTATATATGAGATATATGATATAGATCTAAAACTGTTTTGTAGTATTGCATGTTCCTGATTAAGGCGTTCCTCTTGGCCGTCCGGTCATAAGAATGAAGAAGGGTTTAAAGGCCCTCTCTTTCCATTCGATGGGGTGTTCTTATGATGTGTAGGGGTGCTGCGTGTTCGTCCTTAATCAGAAACCCAAAACTTACTTTCTGCAAAACCCTAGATCCTGAAACCCTAGGATTTATTGTGCATATTTTGTTTATGAACCCTACTTAATTAAGAATTAAGTTTATGGAATATCAATTAGGTCTAAAATTGAGAATTTCAGATCTAAGACATATTCATAATACTGGGTTCGGGCTTGGGTAGCTCAATTAGGTCTAAGCGGTTGATCAAACCGAATCAAGAGTTGGTTAGATGGGATCAACAATGCTTAAATTGACCAGCCTAATAGGATTAAGTCTGGGTCAAGATCGAGTCACGATCAAGCAAGACCTAATTAGGCTCAGAGGTTAGAGTCTGGATTGTAGGCTAACCCAATTGGTTCTGACTCAACAATTTGGTGTCTAAGGTAAGTTTGGCACATACGACCGACTGGTTTTTAATTGGAAGCTACTCGACCTGAATGCGTTCTTGTATGAGTTAATGGCATATTCCTTCCACCGATCTCACTTACCTGGCCATATCTGTTGACACAGTTCTGATCTGAGGTGGTCAATAATCCGAGCTAACCCATGCCACTAGGTTAGTCATAATTGTTATGACTAATGCCAAGTCTAGTTTAATGAGACCTGAATCAATTCTCCCTAAGAAAAGATTAAGTCTGAGGTCTTCCACCATTGTAGACGTGCGGGCCCTTCCCGGGGTTGATTGTTCTCGGCTGGATACAGTGGCTCAGTTGCACCGGGAAGATGCAACCATGTCTATTAGGCATTGGATGCTATGGGCTGGAGGATGAGTTGGGCTCAATATTTTGGATACGGTGAGAGACTCAATTAGGAACCCAGTCTATGCAAATGGTGGGTCTGACTTAACTAAGGAGTGGATCAATATTCCGGATACGGTGAGATTCATGAATTAGAGACCAAGTTTGGGTGCACCATGATTAGAGAATCATTGAACAAGAGTTGTTCACTCATTGGCTAACCCATCACCAATAACTGTTAGGTGAGGTGATGAGTCAGTTGGTGAGACCGCACCACCCACTAGAAATCATTAATCATGGAGATTTTCGCATCTCTACAGAGGGAGTGTAGGGATCCGAGAAAATAGTGGGAGCTAATTTGTTTAAAAATAAAATCCTCTAAACAAATTGGTCAAGTCAAAATTACAGTATCTAACTAGAATCTTTGACTCTCTACAGGAAAATGTCTGCGTCCAACCCACTGGCACGTATCCTAGACACACATAGACTGACTGGACCCAATTATAAAGATTGGCTCAGGAACTACAAAATTAGTTTTGGGTTCCGAGAAGTTAACCCATGTTTTGGACCAGGACCCTCCCACCTTACCAGCCCGTCCATCCTATTGAACAGAGAGCGTCTCTGGAAAAATGGATTAGACGAAGATAATAAGGCCAGATATTACATGTTGGGCTCGATGTCTGATGAGCTCCAGCGCCAACATGAAGATATCGGGACTGCTCGCCAAATGTTGGCTCACCTGCAGGAGATGTTTGGTGAACAGAGTCGCGCAGCCAAATATCAAGTCACGAAATGACTTTTTAAGGCTAAGATGCGTGATGGGCAGTCAGTCCAAGATCACTGTCTGACAATGATCAAGGACATGGAAGAGCTTGAGAAGCTCGGTGTGAAGTTGGACTTGGACCTGCAGAACGATATTATTCTGCAATCCTTGACTGATGCATATGGGCAATTCATCATGAATTACCACATGCATAAACTTCAAAATTCCTTGGCCGAATTAATGAATATGCTGGTTACCGCTGAGCTTTCTATGAAAGGTTCTAAAGGCTCAGTTCTTGCTATGGAACGGACTTCTTCCAAAAGAAAGTCTTATGGAAAGAAAAAGAAGTCTGTGAAAAAGCAAGAAGGTGGAAGGATCAAAGAAGAAGAAGGCAGAACCGAAGAAAAAGGCCGATGGTCAAAGGAAAGTGTTTCCATTGCAACAGCGACGGCCATTGGAAGCGGAACTGCCCTACTTACCTGGCCACCCTGAAGAACAAGAAGGAAGGTCCTTCTGGAGGTATGCTCGTTATTGAGTCTAACCTTACGGTTTCTTCTGCATCCAGTTGGGTGCTTGACTCTGGTTCTAGTGCTCATCTGTGCACTTCTATGCAGGGTCTTGAGGATAGCAGGAGGCTGAGGGATGGAGACATGATCCTACGCATTCGGTAATGGAGCAAGAGTTGCTGCAGTAGCCGTGGGAACATACCCTCTTCGATTACCATCTGGTTTAGACTTAGTTTTGAAAGACTGTTATTATGTGCCTGCAGCTAGCAGGAATTTGATTTCTGTTTCATGCTTAGCACAAGAAGGCTATGTGATTACCTTCTTTAAGGACCATTGTAACATTCTTTATGAAAGAAATAAAATTGCAAATGGTTTCCTTATTAATGGTCTTTATCAGCTACATATTGATGTACCTATTCTAACTATCGAGCAAAACGTGAATGCCAAACGACCTAGGGATAGTCCAAACGATAGATATCTATGGCACCTGAGATTAGGTCATATAGCAGAAGATAGGATCAACAAATTGGAGAAAAATGGGCTATTGAGTCCATTGACTTCCGAGTCATATCCAACTTGTGAATCCTGTCTTCAAGGCAAAATGACTAAACTCTCTTTTGTTGGACATGGGGAGAGGGCCACAGATCTCCTTGCCCTAGTACATACTGATGTGTGCGGCCCATTTGATGTGCCGGCTAGAGGCAATTTTGTCTACTTCATTATCTTTACCGATGATCTGTCTAGGTATGGGTATGTGTATCTTATGAGACATAAGTCTGAAGCTTTTGAAAAGTTCAAAGAATTCAGACATGAAGTAGAAAAACAAACTGAAAAATCCATTAAGGTTCTTCGATCAGATCGAGGAGGTGAATACCTTAGCCGAGAATTCCTAGACTATCTAAAGGAAAATGGCATAGTCTCTCAATGGACTCCACCAGGAACACCTCAACTCAATGGAGTTTCAGAATGGAGAAATCGGATCCTATTGGATATGGTTCGATCCATGATGAGCTTCACAGACCTCCCTGATTTTCTTTGGGGATACTCATTGTTGACTTCAATTTATCTACTGAATAGGGTTCCCTCTAAAACCGTTCCTACCACACCATATGAGATATGGCACGGTAAGAAACCAAGTCTGAGTCATCTCAGAATTTGGGGTTGTCCGGCTCATGTCAAAAGACAACAAGCGGACAAGTTAGAGTTTAGGTCCTTCAGAGCTCGATTCATAGGATATCCTAAAGAGTCATTAGGATACTATTTCTACATTCCAGAAGACCACAATGTGATTGTGAGTCGACATGCCATCTTTCTTGAAAAATAGTTTATTCAAGATAGCGGCATTGGAAAGCAGATCAAGCTTGATGAGAAAGTCTCACAAGTACAATGAGCTAAGGACCAATTGGAACCAAATCAGGTTGAGCCAATAAGAACACTACCTCCTCCACCTCGTAGATCGGAAAGAGTTTTCCATCCTCTTGAGAGATACTTAGGTATTATTTCAGAGGACATAGAGGAAATGTTCCTCGTAGGCAATGGTGCTCATGGTGATGATCCCAAAACCTACAACGAGGCGATATCAGATATCGACTCCGAGAAATGGCTAGAGGCAATGCAGTCAGAAATTGACTCAATGCACTCAAACCAAGTCTGGACCTTGGTAGATCCACCAGAAGGTATAGTACCTATTGGGTGTAAATGGATCTTCAAGAGAAAGATTGGTGCAGATGGAAATGTGGAGACATTCAAGGCTAGACTAGTGGCAAAAGGTTATAGTCAACGTGAAGGCATTGACTATCAGGATACCTTTTTTTCAGTGGCTATGCTAAAATCCATCCGCAC
>QRFJ01000053.1:1088011-1256700 GCA_006176705.1 Cocos nucifera | reverse complement strand
CTTAGCAATGTTTTATTTAATACCATGTTTCAATAAGATTATCCATCACAAAGATAAAATCTAGGATTAAAGGTCAAAAAGTTTAGAAAATACTGCTAACTAAGCATTGAGCTTCAGAAGCAAATTTTTCAGTCAATACAATTAAAAACTTTCTTAGAGTACATCAAAGATCTATAGCACTTGTGTTCGTGATGACTAACTTTAGCATTTCAGTATTAAATTAAAAGAACAAAAGTATCTTCTCTTATCACCTATTTTGGTCAATTTTCTATACATTCTCAATTTTATACTCATGAATTAAGGTAGCTTTCACACTATCTTTTTTTTTTTTTTTTTTTACTGTGCTGAGCATCCTGGCCTTTCCTTCACCATTTTACGTGAATTTTCACACTTGACCTAGGTGCAGAGACCCAGTTACTAGGCTTTGGGCAATCCACATATACTCTGTCTTTTGCACTTTATTTATAGGCAGGTAGCTCTTTCCTTAAATTCAAGTTTCTTTGATTAGAATGTATATTAATTACCAATTTTCAGTGATAATTGAATCCTCAGTTGGCCTTATAATCAATACCTACTTTGCCTTATTAGTGTGCATGTGCAATTAAAAGTGCTAATAAGTCTTTTAATGACCTAAGTAGGCTGCTAAAAGTTGACCAACTAATCTACTTCTTTAACTCATTACATTCATTAGCAAATAATTCTATCTTTTATCACTTGTCCAGTCTATCTTGCTCAAGATTTTCTTCTTGACACATGATTTTTTTTTTTTTTAACTTATTCTACATTGTCTTAAAGGAGAAAGAAAAATAAAGGATGCAATAAAGGATAGGAAGGAATACACCTGATTTGGTTTAGTCTGGTTCTTTGGAGCTTTGAAATTTTGCTTGAGCTCTCATTGATTTTTTTTCTGCAAAATTGAAAATACACACCAAAGCAGTAAAAGAGCAACCATAAATTACTGAAAAATAAAAGAAAAGAAAAATGATCAAAACTAAAAAGAAAAGAAACAACCTATCTAGTAGTTCTGATTTATAGTCTTCAGCTTGACTTTCTTTGAGTTCTAAAGTGGATCAATCTGGTGCCACTTCAATTGGAATACTTTCATGTTTGATGAGTCCTCTTTCAATTTGACATTGCTCGCTTTTATAGTCTCAAACCTATTTTCTACAGAATTCTCATATAATGGATTGTCAATAATATCAATTAGAAAATAAGTTTGATTATCATCAGTTTGTTTAGTATCTTTGAAAACATTAAAAGTAACTTGTTCATCTTGGACTCTAAGAATTAATTTTTCCTTGTTGAACATCTATTAAAGCTCCTCCAGTAGCTAAAAAGGGTCTTCCCTAAAATAAGGGGTACATCATAATCTTCTTCCATATCAAGAACAATAAAATCAACAGGAAAAATAAACTTGTTTACCTTTACCAAGACATCCTCCACTATACCTCTTGGATATTTAATGGATCTATCGGCTAATTGAAGAGTAATAGTGGTAGGCTTTGGTTCTCCTAGACCCAGCTTCCTGAAAATAGAAAAAGGCATGAGATTAATGCTTGCTCCTAAATCACATAAAACTTTATCAAAACTACAATCACCAATAATGCAGGGGATAGTAAAACTCCCTAGGATCTTTTAAGCTTCTGTGGTAATTTATTTTGAAGTATTGCTGAGCATTCTTCATTCAAATTTATTCTCTCATGCTCCTTCAGCTTTTTCTTATTTGTTAAGATTTCTTTGAGAAACTTGGCATACCTGGGCATTTGAGTAATAGCATCTACAAAAGGAATATTAATATGTAAATTCTTTAGAATTTTGAAAAAGATAGAAAATTCCTTATCTGGATGCTATATTTGTCTCCCTGGGAATGGTAGTGGCGGCACGTAGGGCTTCACATTTGGATCGGCAAATCATATACTTGGAGACCATCCATCTGCTGGTTGTTTTGGTGACTGACGAATTTTAGTTGATGGTTCCTTATTTGTAGTTGGCTCTTCAGTCTCATTCTTCTGATGTGGCTCTTCCAGCTTTGTACCACTTCTTAGGGTGATAGCATTGATTTGCTCCCTTGGATTTGTCTCCGTATTGCTTGGCAAGGATCCTTGAGGTCTCTCAGAGATTATCTTAGCCATTTGACCTATTTGCATCTCCAAGTTTTAAATTGCTGCTGTTTGGTCCTGTCTAAGTTTGGCTTCCAAATTTTTTATAGTTGCTTCTTAATTTTTTATAGTTGCTTCTTAGTTTTGCATAAATTTGACCATTAGCTCTTTCATGTTGGACTTCTTTTCAGGTACTTGGAATCTTAGGGGTGGCTACTGTGCTGCATTTTGATTACTCCATGAGAAATTTGGGTGCTGCCTCCACCCTTGATTGTATGTGTTGGAGTAGGGATTGTTTTGTTGCGGCCTGAAAAAATTATCAATATAATTAGCTGTATCAGTTGTTTTAGCAAAAGGATTACCTGTCTGGCAA
Source organism: Cocos nucifera (assembly GCA_006176705.1). NCBI lineage: Eukaryota > Viridiplantae > Streptophyta > Magnoliopsida > Arecales > Arecaceae > Cocos > Cocos nucifera. The sequence continues at coordinate 1,254,228 of QRFJ01000053.1, read as the reverse complement.
TTGCTCGTATCGTGTCCTCCTCCACATAGGTCACAAGTAATGCTCTGAATATGCATAGCTGTTCCCTTTAAGTTGTTGACTTCGGCTCTAAGGGCTGCAATTTCAGCTAATAAGGTTGGCACGCAATCTACTCCCTGCACAGCTGCTAGTCTTTTTGGCATCATACGTTCTATCTGCCATTGATAGCTATTTGATGCCATCTCATCGATCAGATCGAAAGCTTCTTCCTCCATTTTTCGATTAATGGTTCCTCCTGCTGCTGCATCAATCATAGAATCGATTAGTAGGAGATAAACCATTATAGAAAGTTTGTACCTAAAGCCATACGGGTAGTTGATGATGTGGACATCTCCTCAGTAGTTTCTTGAAATGCTCCCAAGCCTCATATAGTGTCTCCATGTCCATCTGCATAAAAGAAGTGATATCGTTGCGCATCTTAGCAGTCTTGGAAGGTGGAAAGTACTTGGCTAAGAATTTTTGGGCTAGGACATCCCAAGTTGTGATAGAACCTGTAGGAAGAGAATGAAGCCAACTCTTAGCTTTATCCCGTAAAGAGAAAGGAAATAACCTTAATCTAATAGCATCATCCGACACCCCATTAATTTTAAAAGTATCGCAAAGTTCAAGAAAATTAGAAATATGGGCATTCGGATCATCATGCATGTGTCCACTGAATTGGATAGTTGATTGAATCATCTGGATCATCATCGGCGATTTTATTTCGAAGTTGTTTGCTCGTACAGGCGGTCTCCTGATGCTCGAAGCTGCATCGGCTACAGATGGTGTGATATAATCATTTAATGAATGATGTACTGGTCGAATAGCTTCATGCTGTCCTTCAGTCGCCATATCCAATCCTAGATTGATGTCGTTAGGATCTTCAGCTGCCATGTTTCTCTCTTGTTGTAGTCTTCTAATGGTTCTTTCAATTTCTGGATCTAAAGGTAGTAAATTACTATGTCCAGTACGTGTCATGCACTGAATAAATTTTTTTTTTTAAATAATAAAAATTAAAAATAAATTTCTAAAGTAAAGCTAGGATCAAAATTTTAATATTATTTTAGACACAATCCCCTGGCAACGGTGCCAAAAACTTGATGCGTGCTAATTTATAGCTATGGCAAGTGCACCAGTCGATCAAGTAATAAAGTGAATGAGTAGAGTATCATCCCTAGAGGATTGGAAAATAAGTACTGAAAAGCTCTTTCCTATGCTTTATTTAGAAGATCGATTTATGAGAATAAGAAATTAAAGAATAAAATAAAAAAAATAATTAAAATTTTTTTTAAGAAAATAGAGAGAGTGTAAATTATTAGGGTTTTAAACTCAAGAGCAATGGATTACTAAGGCAATCGGTTCACCAACTCAGTCAATACAATATTCAGATTTTTAGATTAATTTTATTTCATGTGATGGTGGAGTCTCCTAATTTATTCACTATCCTTTGGTCCAGGCATAGCAAAACTATTCAATATTTATTAATTATCCTTTGGTTCAGGTGTAATTTAAATAAATATTAATGCATTAAGTTTTGTGAAACCCTCTAATTAAAATACGCTGCGTCCAAAGCGCACTAAAATTTCCTGCATGCATATGAATTCTAATTTGATTCATAATACAAGGTATATAATCAAGAAGCAATAACATAGATGTACTTGGTTCGTAACATCTATGTTCATCAGATCAATTAGAAGATGGCCAGTAATCTAAAAGTATTAAGATCAGATTTATATACTCCTCATGAATAAAATTTAAAAATAAATCATACTGAATATTGCATCAAAAAAGTGGCTACAGCTTAGCCTTAGTAAAAAAAAATTTAGTTCATGATAACAAGTTCAAAAATAGCAAATAAAATAAAAAGCATAGAGAAATTAGACTATTTGATTGCTGAAATTGATTGTCCGTTGCTCTTGATATGAATAACTTGGTGAAGAAGAAGAGGCTCCTTGATCGATGTCTTGATTGTCTAAAGAAATCAAAAACCCACTCTTCTCTTTCTACCTTTCTCCTCTCTTTTTCTTTTTATTTTTCTTTTTTTTTCTAACTCTAACTCTCTCCCTTTTTCTCTTTTTCTCTTTTTTTTTGACTTCTCTAAGACTTCTTTCTTCTCTCCCTCTCGGTCTCTCTCTCTCTGTCTCTCCTTGATATGTTTCATGACAACAGTAGGTTTTTATAGATAAAGAGTTTGATTTTTCCTAAAATCCATCAAAAATTATATTTAAGACTTCCAAAACAACTCAAATTAAGATCTAGATAATTCTGCCCATTAGATATTGATCAAACGGTCCAAAAACCACTCAAAAACCCCTTAAAATAACCCAGATCAAGTCGGATTTCATGCCAGCCGTTGGATCTACCGTTGGATTGAATCTAGGCCATCCGATCGCATAGAAAGAAGCCTTCGGATCTTTAGTTTAACATCGGGATGAATCTCAGCAGTTGGATCTCGATCGGGAGCTGTGGATGTCGTCCATCAGTGCCTTCTTTTCGACCGTTCGATCGAGCTTCAGTGAAAGGCGCCCGTTGGATCAAACAAAATTTCCAAATTATCCTTCGTAGACATGCGCGAGCCTGGTGTTGCTTGGACCGCCGCATTCTTCAGCCAATCAGAGCGTGCCTCTTGCTGTGAAATTTCCGAATTGCCCTCCAGCTGGTCCATCATGAGCCATGAAAAATGCTGACGTCATCTTGACGTCAGCATTGCGTTGGTGGATCGGTCTGCTGTTTCGATCGAACTGGGCCGAATTGCTGAGCCAGTTTTTTAAACCGGTTTGAACCAAACCATTTTTTTTTTTTTTTTTTGAAATTCAATTTTGGGCTCATTTGAAGTCCATTTTGCCTGAAATTTATTTCATTTGAACTAGAAAAATAAGATCTTCACATTGGTGGCCTTTTTTCCTACATAAGATTAATAAAAGTATTAATTTATAAAGAAATAGATTAATTTATTTTATAATTTAATACTTTTATTAGTATATTTTTACCACTTATCAACCGTGAACCCTATTACCTATGAGGAACATTTTCTCTACTTACTCTGAAATAGTACCTAAGTACCTCTCAAGGGGACGAAAAATTTTTTTTGATCTACGAGGTGGAGGAGGTAGTGATTATATTGGCTCAACCTGATTTGGTTCCATACATTGCTCTTGGGAGACTTTCTCCTCAAGCTTGACCTGCTTTTCAATATCGTCATCTTGAATAAACTATTTTTCAAGAAAGATGGCATGCCAACTCACAATCACATTATGGTCTTTTGGAATGTAGAAATAATATCCTAATGACTCTTTAGGATATCCTATGAATCAAGCTCTAAAGGATCTATAGTCTAATTTATCCGCTTGTTGTCTTTTGACATGAGCAGGACAATCCTAAATTCTGAGATGACTCAGACTTGATTTTTTACCATGCCATATCTCATACGGGGTGGTAGGAATGATTTTAGAAGAAATCTTATTCAGTAAATATATAACAGTTAATAGACTATGTCCCCAAAGACAATTAGGAAGGTCTGTGAAGCTCATCATGGATCAGACCATATCTAATAGGGTCCGATTCCTTCATTCTGAAATACCGTTAAGTTGAGGTATTGTAGGTGGAGTCTATTGAGAGACTATGCCATACTGCTTGAGATAGTTTAGAAATTTCCGACTAAAGTATTCACCTCCTCGATTTGATCGAAGAACCTTAATGGATTTTTCAATTTGCTTTTCTACTTCATATTTGAATTCCTTAAACTTTTCAAAGACTTCAGATTTGTGTCTCATAAGATACACATATCCATTTTGAGATAAATCATCAGTGAAGATTATGAAGCAGACAAAGTTACCTCTAGCCGGCACATCAAATGGGCCGCACACATCAGTATGTACTAGGGCAAGTAGATCCGTGGCCCTTTCCCCATGTCCCACAAAAAGGGAGCTTACTCATTTTTCCATGAAGACATGATTCACAAATTGGATATGACTCGAAAGTCAACAAACTCAATAGCCTGATTTTCTCTAATTTGTTAATCCAATCTTCTGCTATATGACCTAGTCTTAAGTGTCATAGATATCTATCATTTGGACTATGCTTAGGTCATTTTGATCTTATGGCATTCATATTTTGTTCGATATTAAAGACAGATACATCAATATGTAACTAGTAAAGATCGTTAATAAGAAATCCACTTGTAATTTTATTTCTTTCATAAAGAATATTACAATGGTCCTCAAGAAAGCTAAATACATAGCCTTCTAGTACTAAACATGAAACATAAATTAAATTTTTGCTTGCAGCTAGCACATAATAATAATCTTTAAGTACTAAATCTAAACCAGACGGTAGTCAAAGTTGGTAGGTTCCCACAGTCACAGCAGTAACCGTTGCTCCATTTTCGATTCGTAAGATCATCTCACCATCCCTTAGCCTCCTGCTATCTTCAAGACCCTGCATGGAAGTGCACAAATAAGCACTAGAACCAGAGTCAAGCACCCAACTGGATGTAGAAGAAATCATAAGGTTAGATTAAATAATGAGCATATCTCTAGAAGGACCTATCTCCTCCTTATTCTTTAGGGTGGCCAGGTATGTAAGGCAGTTTCACTTTCGATGGTCATCAGTATTACAATGAAAATACTTTTCTTTGTCAGTGGCATTCTTCTTCAGCTCTGCCTTCTTTTTCTTTCCTCCTTCCACCTTCTGCCTTTTCACAAACTTCTTCTTCTTTTCAAAAGACTTTCTCTTGAAAGAAGTCCATTCCATAGCAAGTACTGAGCCTTTAGAATCTTTCATAGAAAGCTCAGTAGTAACTAGCATATTCATAAGCTCGGCCAGAGTATTCTGAAGTTTATGCATATGGTAGTTCATGATGAACTGCCCATATGCATCAATCAAGGATTATAGAATTATATCATTCTACAGATCCTGATCTAACTTCACTCCGAGCTTCTCAAGCTCTTCCAAGTCCTTAATCTTCATCAGATAATGATCTTGGACTGACTGCCCATCATGCATTTTAGCCTTAAATAGTCATTTAGTGATCTGATATTTGGCTGCATGACTCTGTTCACCAAATAACTCTTGCAGGTGAGATAACATTTGGTAGGCAGTCTTGATATCTTCATGTTGGTGCTGAAGCTCATCAGACATCGAGCCCAACATGTAGTATCTGATCTTGTTATCTTCATCCATTCACTTATCAAGAGACGCTCTCTATTCAATAGATGGATGAGCTGGTAAGATGGAAGGATCTTGATCCAATACACGAGTCAACTTCTCGGAACCCAAAATAATTTTGATGTTTTGGAGCCAATCTTTGTAATTAGGTCTGGTCAGTTTATGGGTGTCAAGGATACTGGCTAGTGGATTGGACGCAAATATTTTTTTTTTTCCTGTAGAGAGTCAAAGTTTCTAGTTAGATTTTATAATTAAGACTTGACTAATTTATTTAGGAGTTTGATTTTTAAACAAATTAGCTCCCACTATTTTCTCGGATCCCTATACTTTCTTTGTAGAGATGCAAAAATCTTCATGATTACTGATTTCTAGTGGATGGTGCAGTCCCACCAACTGACTCATCACCTCACCTAACAGTTATTGGTGATGGGTTAGCCAATGAGTGAACAACTCTTATCCAATGATTCTTCAATCATGGTGCACCCAAACTTGGTCTCTAATTCATGAATCTCATCGTGCCCGAAATATTGATCCACTCCTTAGTTAAGTCAGACCCACCATTTGCATAGATTGGATTCTTAATTGAGTCTCTCACCGTATCCAAAATATTGAGCCCAATCCATCCTCCAGTCCGTAGCATCCAATGCCTAATAGATATGGTTGTATCTTTTCAGTGCAACTGAACCACTATGACCAATCGAGAACAATCAATCCTGGAAAAGGCTGGCACATCTACAATGGTGGAAGACCTTAGACTTAATCTTTTCTTAGAGTGATTTGATTTAGGTCTCATTAAAACTTGACTTGACATAGCCATAACCATTATGACTAACCTAGTGGCATGGGTTAGCTCAGATTATTAGCCACCTTAGATCAGGACTGAGCCAACAAATATGGCCAGGTAAGTGAGACCGGTGGAAGGGATATGCCATTAACTCGACAAGAATGCATTCGAGTCGAGTAGCTTCCAATTAAAAATCAGTCGATTGTATCTGCCAAACTTACCTTAGACACCAAATTATTGAGCCAGAACCAATCAGGTTAGCCTACAATCCAGACTCTAACCACTGAGCCTAATTAGGTCTTAACTTGATCGATCACTCATGTGACTCGACCTTGACCCAGACTTAATCCTATTAGGCTGGTCAATTTAAGCACTCTTGATCCCATCTAACCAACTCTTGATTCGGTTTGATCAACCGCTAGACCTAATTGAGCTACCCAAGCTCGAACCCAATTTTATGAATATATCTTAGATCTGAAAATTCTTAATTTTAGATCTAATATATTTCATAATCTTAATTCTTAATTAAGTTTAGGGTTCATAAACAAAACATGTAATATAAAATCTTAGGATTTCAGGATCTAGGGTTTTACAGAAAATAAGTTTTTGATTTTTGATTAAGGACGAACGCGCCGCACCCCTACACATTATAAGAACATCCCATCGAATGGGAAGGAGAGGGCCTTTAAATCTCTTCTTTCATTCTTATGACGAACGGATGGCCAAGGAGAATGCCTTAATTCAGAAACATGATAAATCCTACAAAACTAGTTAGATCTACATCATATATCACATATATAAAAATTATTCTAACTAAAAATATATTTTGCATACATCTCATGTATCATATCATGCATATTTTTCAGATCTAAATTATCTCATAAATATCTAAAAAATAAGATTTAAATTTGATCATATCAAATTAAAATTTATTCTAGATAATTTTATAGAACTATTCTACAACTAGTCTAAACATGCATCAATCATATCTCATATAAACAAAATTAAATAAATTTATTTTCTATTTTTTAGATCTAATTATAATATTTATAATATTAAAAAAGAATAAATAAATAGATCTAAAAATTATAATTAATCAAATTAAAATTATGATGATTTTAGACTACACATAAAACAATTCTATTCCTAGTCTAGTCATGCATCTCATACATCTTAGATCTAAATTATCTAATTTTAATTTTTTAATTTTAGATCTAATCACATATCATGTGATATTTAAAATCATCTAATTATTAGACCAAAAATATATTAAAATTAGATCTAATTAATTATGGGAACCTGGCTCTGATATCAGTCGAAGGAAAAATTCTTGTTTTTCAGGTCAGGTTCGTTCAGATCTGATTGGATTAAGAGAGATATTTCAAAAAAAAAATTTCTTAGATTAAAATTAGATCTAAGACTCTTCAGATCTAATTTTATCAATAAAATAAAATAAAATAAAATAAATTAAATTAAATCTAATTTAATTATATCATGTTATGGGTAATCCTATTATCCTATGATGATCTCGATGTTTGCCTGAGGTTCTGGATGTAGCCACGCAAGTCCCTAGCTTCTATCGATATCCACTCAGACAGAATCTAGAGATCTTCTCCTTCTCAATTTATCCTCCAAAAATTAAATCTAGATCTGATCTTGAAGGTCTTCAAAATGGCTTTTGAAAATCAATCGTTGTCTCTTGCAGTAGTGCTACCATCTTTCTTTCTTGTCGCCTTTCTCTTGCTCGGATCACACCAAACTCGCACCTAAAAACTCTTGGATGTGGATAGGAGAGAGAGGAACTAAAGGTGGCATGGAGAGAGAGGGAGAGAATCCTTATGGCATGGGCAAAGGATAGAAACTCTTTCTTCTAGGTGCAGATAGGGTTTATATAGACCCTGCTACGCCATGTAGTGCCACATCATCTCGGCCAATCATGGCTCTTTGTGCAATTAGATCTAAATCTAATTGATGGAATGACATCATCTGATCCAATCAGATTAGAGTCCCTCATAAACCTCCTTAGGTGACACCAAAACTGGTCAAAGAGGACTCTTTGGCGCCACCCAAGTTGAAACTATGAAGCAACCTGGAGTCCCATCTATTTGGGACTCCAAGCGTGATCCTCATGGGGCGCATGCCTTCCTTGTCATGCACCCCCTCCCTTTCTATTTTTTAGTAGGAGGATAAAGCCCCATGTTCTCTTCTATGGGTGCATGACATATGGATAGATGTCTAAGTCTTAAAGGTCAACATTTGACCAAAGTCAAAAGACAAGATTTAGCAGGTGATGAAAAATGACAAGTATTGTCTTAAATTTATCTCATAAATTAAGACAACCCTTTTCTAACATGGATAAGCTCCAGTCAGATCAAGTAAAGATTCTTGAGTGAGCCTAAATACATTTGGCTCAGTCGAGACAAGTTTTAATGATTGTTGAAGGAGAACATTAGGCTCAATCGTGTGCTAGCATGACTTCCTTGAACCTAATTGAATCTTATTCAAAATAATTAAATTGGATTAGTCCAATTGATGATATCCAAATCCAAACCCTTATTTATGTGACCTAGTTAGGTTTAGTTCTATATGGTAATGGGATATGTCATGATCTCTATCATCGACATCATCAAAATACCTTTCGATGGTACAAAACTTTTCTGATTCAGGCAACTAGTATGATCTATGATCAATCATCCAAATTATTCTAATTGCTCCCAAAATCTATCAGTGACACCTAGCAGCATATGGTGGCAACCCATCAGAACTGAAAATGAACCTCTTGGTGTTGTTAGCTGTGTGATTAAGTTCCTCTATCTTGAGCCCTAATCGGATTAGGGTTAAGGTGATCTCATCAAACCCTAATTTTCATCGTATGAATTAATCATTTGATTCAAGTCTAATGCGAAAACCCTAATAGAAACTCTTTCTATTATTTCACTCTGTCATGGCCATGGGCTTATGGACTTGATTCTCATGATATCATAGGGCTGCTCCTTATTTACCGAGGTAGATAGATCTCTATTGGTGCAATCCAATTCCTACAATGAACATGCTATAGCCAACATACACCTCAGGATTTCGAATGGCTAGGAGACCGAGTTATGGTGTAGTCAAACTATAACACCCTCAAGGTGAACTGTCGATGCACCTCAGATCAAAGAACCAGACACACCACTGCAGCTTCGAGCCAGTCATCGATGAGAAGGTAGACTTCCTCATGACTGCTCAAGGTGGTCACGCTCAGTGCCCTAGTTCTCTAACGAGTACCTATACTCTCGCTCTGGTATCTCTATACCATAGACTCAAGACTCATCTATCCTAAAGAAGCAATCGTACACCAACCTTCTGGATCAATCAGCATCCTCATGATGATCCTATGATCGAAAGCATTTTGTGAGTTGATAATGAAAATTCATGTCTTAAATTTTCAACTCTTGAAAATATGAACTATCATTACTATTAACTCAAGGGATGTATCACAGACACTTTCAAATACACATTATGATAGAAAATAACTCATTTTATTATTTATAATCAAAATTATATTTTTGCCCTTAGATGCGTATTACAAGTATCAGCCAATTCTGGCTTCTAGGGCACACATATCTAACAGTTTGAACATTTCAAAAGAATCCGACTTTTATTTCATCAGATAGACTTATCCATATCTGGATAGATCATCTATGAAAGTGATGAAGTAGACATATCCATCTCTGGCACTTGTGCTCATTGATCCACATACATCAGTATGTACTAGACCTAAGAGCTCATTGGCTCTCTCACCTTTTTCAGTAAAAGATGACTTGGTCATTTTACCAAGAAGACAGAACTCACAGGTTGGAAGTGATTCACAATCATTGACTTTGAGAATTTCCTCTTGGGTCAACCTATTTATCCTGTTCTTGTTTATATGACCTAACCTATACTGCCATAAGTAGATATCTGATACACTATCTAATCTAGGGTACTTGCTAGTAGAATAGACTATATTAATAGATTGTGATAATATATATACACCATTATTCAATTGTCCACAGAAAGCAGTAACACCATTCACAATGACATTACAAACTTATTTCTTTATTAAAATTTTATAATTGTTCATGGCCAAATGGCCTATAGAAATGATATTTAAAAAAAAACTAGGATAGAAATGATAATCACTAAGAACAACAGTATGAGATTTAAATATGAGTTTCAAAATTTCTAAAGCTACAACTAGAATTGATCTTCCATCTTCAATGTTTAGGTATCTCTCACGTTGCTCGAATCTTCTACTGACCTACAACCCCTACAATGAATTGCAAATATGGTAAGGGCTACCGGTATCCAATATTCAGTCAGTAATATCATAAATAAAGAAATTATAAGGAGTTATCATATAAATACCTTATCCAGCAATAGCTTGCTTCTTTCTCTGCCTATTCTCCTCTAGGAAGGCAATGTACTGAGAACAGTTCCTCTTTTAGTGCCTCCACTTCTTGCAAAAGAAGCATTCAGTTTGACTCTTATCGAGCTTGATCTTCCTAGTCTGGCCCTGCACTGATGTCCCAATCTGAACGTGCACCTTCCTTATTTTCTTCTTCTTGTTCTTCTTCCACTTTCTAAATGGTCAAGAACCAGAAGATGAACCTCCCACTAAGTTCACCGACTCTTTATGGAGCTGGTGATCCTTCTCAAAGTTCTGAAGTAACCCCAGTAAGCCATGGTAGATTAATTTAGGCTTTCTCATTCTATATTGAGTAAGGAAAGGGAGATAGGACTTTGGTAGCAAGTTCAGTATTGCATCTTTCCCAGGTTGTTCATGGAAGGGAAAGCCGAGTTTGCTCAAGCGCTCTATCAGCTTAATCATATACAGTACATGATCAGTGACAGAGGCTCCGTCCTGCATTCTAGCATTGAAGATGGTGCAACTAGTCTTGTGCCTCTCAATATCATCGGATGTGCCAAAAAAATCCTCCAACATTTGGAGCATTTCATGTGACTGAGCTATCTCAAACCTATGACTGAACTCGTCGCTCATTGCAGCCAGCATATTGTAGCGCACTGTAGTTCGATCACTGAGCCACTTCTGATAAGTGTCTCTGACTGTTCCATGTGCATTGGCAGCTGGCTCCTCAGGTGCAGGATCTGTTAGCACATATAGAATCCATTCATACTCTAGGATAATCTTCAACTTTTGGTACCAGCTACCGAAGTTGGCTCCGACTAACTTATCATTATCCAACAATGATCGAAGCGATAGGAAAGTGGCTATGTCTGCACAAAGAAAAACCAAAATCTAATTAGTAATTAATTCATTAAACCTAAAAATTTGGACTTTAATCAAAAGGTTTGTCTCATTATTTTATTCGAATTGGTAGCCTCTACCTCCAATTTGAGGAATTACCCTAATTTCTTAGTGTGTACTAGAATCCACATAGACTGTACATGAGCCCAACTTTGGTTGGCCCACCTATGTACATCTAAGGGTAGGTTCATTACCAGTTATTTCTAGAAATAATTTTTAGTAATTAAATTTTGCCCCAGGCCTTGATCAATTGGCTTTGGCCTTCTAAGAAAAGGGTCCAGTTAGGTCCAACCATTAACATGACCATACTTGGCCCATCCGACCAATGAATGATCAGGCCCAACTTTGGTTGGCCCACTTGACCACCATTTAGAAAGATGTATCCAAGAGATCATATAATGAATGATAATTTCATCAATCGATAAGCATCAGGCCTTTGGGCCTCCAATGATTATCCAACTAATGGACTCATTATCATCCACTTTAATAGAAGGCTATGATCTAGTTATCATATAACTATTTTATTTTAGAAATCAAATAATTTTAGAGGATTTTATAGAAGGGAGTAGGTCAGATTAACTAGCTTGTCATGATCCTCCACTAACTTCACCAAGTCAGCTTAAGGAAGACCATTAATAGGCTGGTCTAGGAGCATCTAAATTTGTCAAACTGATTTACCTAGCTAACATGGGTCAGCTCAAATAGTTAAGCGATCTGATCAATACATAATCTCACCAAGAGGCTAGATAAATTCGATCAGTGGAAGGGTCTGCCAAGCTTGCCTTAGACACCATCATAAATGGCCAGGTAAGCGAGCTGCCAATTGAAAATCACTAGTTTGGTTAATCTTAGACACCAACTGGTTTAATTAGTTTCAATTAGATCAATCTAACAGTTCATGCTAGACTGCATAGCTAAGAATCAAGTCCATCTTGGGTCTTATTAAAGAAATGGACTTGACCAACTACAACTATTGCAATTGATCTAGAGAATGCTTAAGCTAATCTAAGACAACAATTGATTAGATTTAGTCAATTCTCTAATTAAGTCCATTTTTTAATCTAACCATAGGTCTAACTCAATTAATGGACCTAATCTCTACTAACCCATTAACCCATTGTGTTATGATTCGTTTCATAGGATCTTCAATTTATAATCCTAGAACCTAATCAAACAACTTCTTAATTCTTAATTAAGTTTTGGATTGAGGGTTGGGATTTGGCTTTTTGAAAATAGTTTTCATATTTGTAAAATATTTTTACAATACGGTTCTATCAACCAAGTTGCATGTTTGATTCATAATCAAAATTGCAAGTAACATAAACATGAATCTACTTTAGATTTAATCTAAACAGGTTCATGTAATTGAAATAGTTTTAATAATAATCAATCATAAATCTTCTTAGATCAAATATAAAATATTTTTGAAGATTAAAATTAAATTAAAATATTTTTAATTAGATCATAAAATTTTTTAGATCTAATTTAAAATTTTATGATCAATATTTTAGATCAGCACGTACTAGAACAACTTATTCACTGTAAGGGATAAACCTTACAGCAGGACAACCTTATGGCAGTCCATACAATCTAAAATATTTTATTTTTAGATTTAAAATTATTTTAAATCTATTAAATTATAAATAAAATTAGATAAAATCTAATAAATTTATTATTGGAGTCAGATCATCATGAACTAGGACAATCTATTCACTGTAAGGGGTAAACCTTACAGTAGGACAACCTTATGGTAGTTCATGAGATCTAAATTTTTTTTTAAAATTTTAAATTTAATAATTAAATTATAAATTAGATCTAATCTAAGAAATAATCTAAATATACATAAAAATTATATAATAACAAATCTTGCTCTGATACCAATTGAAGGTTCTTGATCTAGGGTTGTACAGGTAGATCTTGAAATTTTTTCAAGATCTTATAGCGAAAGACTTAAATAAATTAAATATTTATTTAAATAAATATATAAATACTTAGATCTTAAATTTATTACATGATCAAGGAATGATATTAAATCAAAAATTAAAATCAAACAAGAAAGAAAAGGTTAATCAAATCAACCTAGATTTACACTACATCAAATGCAGGTATGAAGTTTATAGATCATATCTATTACCTAAGCAAGTTAGATATTTTAACTTGCTGATCTGGGCTTGAGGATGAAGTCATGAGCCACACACATGTCCGACCTTTAGGAGTCATCCACACGAGCCTACGATCTCTGATCTGAAGTTCGATGCAAGAAATCAACATAGCATGCTAGTACTGTGCTGATCCTTCTTCGATGGTCGATCCGATGCTCTCTTTTTCAAAATTTGGATGCTTCAAAATATGAGAAGAAGGATGAGAGTTTACTTATCTGAGACTATCAGAAAAAAACTCAAAAAAAAGGTGAGAGTTTGAAAATAAAATAGCCCTAGAAGAAGACCCTCTTCTTCTTCTCTTTTCCCTCACCTAGACACCTAGATTGGTGCCTATAGAACCTCCATTCCCAAGGACCCCCTTCCTCTAATTTTTGCACACCCCAAACCACTCCCAAAGCTCTATATTCTATAAAAGAATTTGAATAAAATTCATCCAATAAATAGAGAAAAAGAAGAGTCCAAGTTAGATCAAAATCCTTGACTAGGAATATCCAAACATGGGAAGTTCTTGGGGCGCCCAACTCTTGGATGCCTCCTCCACAATTATTAGAGTGGACCAGCAAGGGAGGATGCACAAAAAAGGAGATTATTTTCTTTGAATAAGAGAAGTATTAATTAAAAGAGGGGGTGGCACTCAAGGGAAGGTGTTTTGGTCAATAAGGATTCTATCTTATAGAATCCTAAGCAAAACTAACTCCTCTTTTGACTTGGTCTTCCAACAAATTGCCTTATGAGAAAAGGAGGAGAGAAAGAGGATGTGAGAAGCTATGGGAGTGAAGAATTCTCACATAAATCACATGGGGTGTGAGGATTAAGTGGCACAAGTGATAGGGAGTCCTAATCACATTGGGACTTTTGTTTTAACTTGGTCAAACAAGATATTTTAACAAAATAAAATTAAGATTAAACCAACCTAATTAAATATGACCCTAACTTATTTAAGAACTTAATTAAATTAGATTAAATCAAATTTAATTTTAATTTATTTTTAATCAAATTAGAAAATTGGGTTAATCTAAGTCCTAGTTAGACTAGGACTAGTTCTTCCTTGCACTTGGCTTATCCAATAAACCAATTGGACTTGATCCAATCAAGTTCAAACTAAATCTAATTAAATTATATTTAATTAGACTTAATCTCAGCCTATTGGCTTAATCAAATTAAGTCAATTAGCAATCCAATTGCTAATCAATCCTCCTGCAATACTTGCAATAGGTTAAACACCAATCGTATTGATTATTTAATCCTAGAATGATTCTTAATCATTGATCAACCATTCGATCAGATCATAAGCTCTAATGTGTGTGACCTCATAGGTTTGAACCGAAGTTGGTAGCATAAAAATAAATTTTTATACAAATCAAAATGACCATCTAGCAATAATACCCAACGATCGGATAGATCGAAGGTGTAGAACACCATCCTTAGAACCCATGCGGATATAGTTTTCATATAATTCATCCTCTTGATCACAATGCTTGTAGGACACCTTAGAGTTCAATTGTCAACTCTGATTTGGTTGTCCACATTGTATTTCAAAATATTAAATCCATCTGATGGATTATCCTGACCAAGATTTTACTATATTGAAATATAGTGATACATTCTTCTCCAACTCTTAGAGTAGTCAATTCCATCTTGATCATACTCCAACTTCGTAAGTACTTGACTGTGCCCAAAATCCTTTGATTATTAAATTAGAAATTTAGTTAGTCCAGTACCAAAGCACACTGAGTTGCTTGCAAGTCACTAAGGTGATCTCTAATCTAAGGGATACTTATACCTATATCCCATCAGAGATATTTTTGATAGCAAAATGCTCTAGAGTTGGTCACGTTCAATGATGATGTACCCATACATCTCATTTGTATGCCATACCAGTGTCTCCACACTCCTTGGTTAAGTGGACAATCAACCTATATGGCATATAGTGTCCTATGCTTGATAGACGCTATTATCCTAATTAACATCCTATCATTTAGTCGTGAATAAATTTAAGAACTAATCGATAAATCCTCTTTTTATCGAAACTAAACAATCCTAAGGACTTCATCACAACAATGGCGTTCATTAGAAGATGTAAACTTATGATGAAAAAGATGACAAAAATTTTTTATTAATTAATAAATTAATTATAATTATAAATTAGCTCAACCATCAACAGACTAATGATTGGCTTTGGAACATAATTCCTAATAGTTGGTGCCGTAATTCATCTGACATTGAGCCCAACATATAGTACCTAACTTTATTATCATTTTTCATCCACTTCTTTAGGGACGCTCTCTGTTCAGCGATTGGATGTGCTGGTAAGGTGGGAGGGTCTTGGTCCAATACATAGATCAGCTTTTCAGAATCCAAAATAATTTTGAAGTTTCTGAGCTAATCTTTGTAATTAGATCCGATCGGTCTATGGGTGTCTAGGATTCGGGCTAGTGGGTTTGACATAGATATTTTTCTATATAGGATCAAACTTTCTAGTTAGAATTTATAATTAGACTTAACCAATTTATTTAGAGATTTCATTTTTAAATAAATTAGGCTCCTACTATTTTTTCAGATCCCTACACTTTCTTGGTAGAGATGCAAAAATCTCTAGATCATAGATAGTAATGGGTGGTGTGGTCCCACCGACTAGCTCAATATCTCAACATCTAATAGTTATTGGTGATGGATCAACCGATGAGTGGACAACTCTTATCCAATGATTATCTGGATCAACCGATGAGTGGACAGCTCTTATCCAATGATTCTCTAATCATGGTGTATCCAAACCTAGTCTCTAATTCATGAAGCTCACCATGCCCGAAATATTGCTTCAATCTTTAGTTAAGTCAGACCCACTATTTGCATGAATTGAATTTCTGATTGGATTTCTCACCATATTCAAAATATTGAGCCCAATCCATCCTCCAACCCATAGCATCCAATGTCTAATAGACATGGTTGCATCTTTTCGGTGCAACTGAACCACTATAATCAGCCAAGAATAATTAACCCCGGAAAGGGCCTATACATGTACAATGGTGGAAGACCTATGACTTAGTATTTTCTTAGAAAGATTTGATTTAGATCTCTTAGACATGACTTGACTAAGTCATAATAATTATGACTAACCTAATGGCATGGATTTTAGCCATCTCAAACCAGATCTGGGTCGATCCAAATGGCCAGGCAAGTGAGATCGATGGAAGGGATGTGCCATTAACTCGACAAGAATGCAATCAGATCAAGTAGCTTTCAATTAAAAATCAGTCGATCGTATCTGCCAAACTTAACCTAGACACCAAATTATCAAACCAAAATTGATCGGATTAGCCTACAATCCAGGCTCAAACTGTAGAGCCAAATTAGATCTTAACTTGATCGACCACATGTGACTGTGAGTCAATCTTGACCTAAACTTAATCCTATTGGACTGATCAAATCTAAGCACTCTTGATCCCATCTAATCAACTCTTGATTTGGTTTGATCAACTGCTAGACCTAATTGAGCTGCCCATACCCGTACCCAAATTTATGAAGGTGTCTTAAATCTAAAAGTTCATAATTTTTAGACCTAATTAATTTCATAATCTTAATTCTTAATTTAGTTTGGGTTCATAAATAAAAACATGCATAAAAATTCTAGGATTTTAAGATCTAGGATTTTGCAGAAAGTAAATTTTTTGATTTCTGATTAAGGACAAACACGCAGTATCCCTACACACCATAAGAGCACCTGATCAAATGGGAAGAGAGGGTCTTTAAACTCTTCTTACTCTTACGACCGGATGGCCAAGGAGAATGCCTTAATCAGAAATAATGATTATACTACAAAACTATTAGATCTACAACATATATCACATATAAAATTATAGATCTAACTATGCATGCTTTGTATATATCTCATGTATCAAAATTTAAACCTTCATATGCATGTTTTCAGATGTGATATATCTAATATAACATCTAAAAAATAAAATTTTAACTGATCATATCATATAAAATTCTATTCCAGATAATTCATAGAATAATTCTATAAACCTTATCTAGACATGCATCAAATATATCTCATATATTAATAAATTTTGTTTAACTTACTGATTTCAGATCTGATCAAATCGGATGTGACATCTAAAATCTTTAATATTAGATCATAAATAAATTAAAAATTAGATCTAAAGTAGATCTAAAGAACTACAAATGTAGCTCTTATACCAATTGTAGAAAAAATCTAATTTTCCATTGCAGGATCGATATGATCTGTTCAGATTTATAGCGATAATTTCTAAAATTTTTTTATAAATCTTAATTAAATCTAAGAGTTCTTAGATTTGATTCTAATGATTAAATATTAAAATAAAAATAAAAATTAAATTAGATACTTTTGTTACCTGAGATCGGATAAACCCTTTATCCTACTGATGATCTATCAGCACCTGGGTTTCTAGGTCTAGTTATGCACGTGCTTGGCCTCTACCGTAGTCCATTTAGTATGGTTCTGGATGTCTTCTCCTATTGGATTTGATCTCCAAAGATCAGATCTGGAAGCTTTTAGTTGGTCCTTCAAAATAATCTCCAAGGCAATGCTGTCGTCTCACGAACTAGGCTATCCTTCTTCCTGATCTTTGCACCAAACTACTCGAAGCTTTTGCTCAAGCTCATGCCAAACTCTTAGACATGGAGAAGAGAGAGAGGAATAGAGAGAGGGAGGCATGGAGTGGAGATGGGGCGGCAGCCTTGGGGCATGGGGTTTTTGCACATCAAAAACCCTAGGGTGCAGGAGGGGTTTAAATAGACTCCCTTGCGCCATCTAGTGCCACACAGCATCAACCAATCAAATTGATTTATTTAATTAAATTTTAATCTGATTGGCCATACCAACACACCTGATTCAATCAGGTTAGTCACCCCAAAAAACTCTCTAAGATGGTGCCAATAATGGATAAGCATAAGTCCTTGGTGCTTGGGTCTTTGATCCCATCAGGAAACTCTAGAGTCCATCTCTCATGGGACTCTTTCCTCTTATCCCCATGCGCGCATGCCAATATGAGGTGTGCCAATATTTTTCTTTATGAAAAATACCTTAGGGGCATGTGCCCCAGATGAAAAATAGGGGGCACACACCTTTCCTCTTCTTTCTTACAAAGACCAAGTCAATGTCCTAACAAAATCAAAAATTAGTGGATCTTGTCTTGATGAATACAGAAATTGGTAGGTATTATCCTATTCCTGTTTGATGGATTAGGATAAGTCTAGATCAAGTTAGGATAATCTATTTTTGACCTAGACAAGCTCCAGTCAGATCAGGATAAATCCATACAGGATTCCTGGGTGAGCCAATTCTAATTTGACTCAATCGAGATGAACCAAAAAGATTATAGAATGAGAATGTTAGGCTTGATCATGTGCTAGAATAATTTTTTTAAACCTAATTGAATCTAATTCAAATCAATCAAACTAGGTTAGACTAATTGATCACATCTAGACCCTAATCCATATTTGTGTGATCCAGTAAGGTTTAGTTTAGTATGGTAATGAGACATGTCACGATCTTTATCATCAACATCATCGAAATATCTTTTGATAGATCAAAACTTTTTTGATTCACCCAATTAGAATGATCGATCATCAAGATTATTCTAATTGCTTCCTAAATCTACTAGTGGCACCTAGCAATATGTGGCAGAAAACTATCAGAACTGAATGTAAATCTCTTAATGCAGCTATCTGTGTGATTGAATTCTTCTATCATGAGTCCAGACAGGATTAGAATTAAGATGAACTCATCAAACCCAATATCCTATTATATAATTAAATTATTCGATTTGAGTCTGATGTGAAACCCTAATATAAAATTCTTTTCTATTATATCACACTACCATAGCCATGGGCTTAAGGACTCAATCTCATGAACATTGTTGACCTCTGGATTGACTTTGATGATAATAAAAGTATTTAAGTATAATTTATTAAGTTACTAATATTATTTTGTGGTTGTGTAGTTTTATATTCCAAGTATTCATAATGCTCTAAGTGAATTTCATCAATCAAATAGAGTACCACCAATCAAGAGGCTCTTGAAGAAAATCAAGAATTGACACATCCTAAAAAGAATGGTTAATGAGAGATAAATCAAATTTTGGAAGCAATTCTAGCCTACAAAAGAAATTGGAGATGAAAAGCTATCAAAAATCAAATGGCATGCTTGGCATGCATCTTAGTCGACTAAGTCAGGAGTTAGTCGACTAAGTATTAGAGAATAGCAAAAGCAAAAAGTATAGAAAAATAAAAATTTAGATCCCAAGAGACTTAGTCGACTAAGTCTGAGACTTAGCCGACTAACTATCAGAAGATAACAGAATATAGAGAGCGCAGAAAAGCTAGAATTCTGGATCCAGGAGACTTAGTCGACTATATCTCAGAAAACTATATAAGACAGAAAGTGCAGAAAAGACTGAAGTTAAGGTGCAGGGGACTTAGTCGACTAAGTCAAGAAGGTTAGTCAACTAAGTCACTATAACGGCTAGTTTTTTCCAGAACTACACTTTTTCAGTCTTAACTTTTTTTTCAATGGCTAGATTTTCATGCCCAATGTCTAAAAAATTAAATAGAACTTCTTTAGAGGTTTTAGCATTGTAGAAAAGCCTTAGTATATATAAGGAACATTTAAAAACTTCAAGGAGGACTTTTGCAACATATATTTAAGAGCTTTCAAGCCTACACCAAGTGCATTCATTATGAGAGATATTAAGTGAAATCAAGAATCTATTCTTCTAAATATTTCTTGTCCTTCTAATCATCCTAAGGTTGAGAGAAGTCAAGATACAAGTATCGAAGAGCTTCACCAACTTCTTTCAAGCATTTAAGAAGAAGAGCAAAGCAATCAAGCCTTCCATCTTGCAAACTCTTCTTTTCGGGCTTCATTGTGTTTTTCTTTCTAAACTCTTTTAAATATTATGATTATATTTTTATTTGTTTACAAGTTTCTTAGGATGAGAAACTTAGAGTTGGTCCAAGCCTAAAGTTGGATGTTGTAAAGATTTGATTGGTAAGACTAGATCAAAATCAATCAGGGTTGATTGTTAGCCTGGAAAAATAATCATTGTAAAGATTGTAGTTGGTGAGCCTAGATCAAAACCAACTAGGTTGGATTGTGAGCTCAAGAAAAATAATCGAACTATAATCAATTGAGTGATTGTAGTTGAACTCTCAAGTGGTTTACTTGAGGAGTGGACGTAGGTGTCAAGTTTAGCGCTGAACCACTATAAAAGCTTGGTCTCTTGTGATTGCCATTGTGTTGTTTATATTGCTCTTATTCTATACTTGTGTCTCACATTATTTCACAAAGCACACTATATTAAAATTTAGTTTAATTAAAGTCTAAAGTTTTAAACATCCAATTCACCTCCCCTCTTAGATGGTCATCCTTGGACGACAAGTGGTATCAGAGCGGATGCTCTAATATTAGTTATTGATCTAACGATCATAGAGCCAAAGATTTAATGGCAAACCCAATTAAAAATTCATTAGTTGAAGGACAATCAACCAATAGACCACCACATTTCAATGAAAATAATTATACCTATTGAAAAGCAAGAATGAGGATATTTATACAAGCACAAGACTATGACATGTGGAATATTATAGTGAAAGGCCCTTATACACCCACAATCATAATTGATGATGTGTCCATTCCAAAGTCTTAAAAGGATTGGGGTAAACATGAGAAAAAAGAAGCACAACTTAGTGCCAAAGCAATGAATGTGTTATATTGTGCTTTAGATGCAAATGAGTTTAATAGGATATCAACATGTTCATTCGCTAAAAAAATTTGGGATAGACTTAAAGTTACCCATGAGGGTACTAATCAAGTCAAAGAATCCAAGATAAACATGTTGGTACACAAGTATGAATTATTTAAAATAGAATCATATGAAACTATCATCAAAATGTTCATAAGATTCACTGATATATTAAATGATTTAAAAAGTCTAGGAAAGGATTATTCTAATAGTGATGTTGTGTGGAAAATTTTTAGATCCTTGCCGAAGAATTGGGAGCTAAAAGTGATTGCCATTCAAGAAATAAAGGACTTAAACAAGTTAGCTTTGGAAGAGCTCATTGGATCTCTTATGACCCATGAGCTAAACATAAACCAAGGGAAGGATGAAAAGGTGATGAAAAAGAAAACCATAGCCCTCAAGGCTGCTGCCATCCATAAAGAAGAAAGAGATTTTGAAGAAGACTTGAAAGATGATGAGGAGATGGCCATGAAAGCAAGAAGATTCAAGAAGTTCATGAAAAGAATGAAGAAATTTGAGCCTAAAAGAAATATAATAAGGAAGAAGGTAGCAAAGAGAAAGAGAAGGAAAACAAAAGGGACAACAACCTCTTTGCTATGAGTGCAAGAAATCCGGACACTTTCGGATAGACTGTCTCATGTTGAAGAAAAGCTCTAAGAGAACAAAGAAAAAAGCATATAAAGCCACATGTAGCAATGATGAGGACCCTTCCTCAAGTGAGGAAGAATATCAAAGAGAAGAAAAGGCAAATCTTTGCCTTATGGCACACAATGATGATGAGGTAAATGATGATACATCAATTTTAAAGAAAATCCCTATCTTCCTGATTTCCACGCCCCCTCTCTCCCTCTAAGTCATATTTGGAAGTTAGGTGGAAGAGTAAGTCAAAGGAGGAATTGGTTTTGCTTAGGATTCTATGAGATAGAATCCTTGTTGACCAAAACATCTTTCCTTGAGTGCCGTCCCCTCTTTTAATTAATTCTTCTCTTATTCCATGAAAATATTCTTCTTTTTTGTGCACCCTCTCTTGCTGGTCCATGCCAAAAATTGTAGAGGAGGCGCCCAAGAGTTGGGCACCCTAACAATTTCCCATGTTTGGATATTCCAAGTCTAGGATTTTGATCTAACTTGGACTCTTATTTTTTCCTATTTATTGGATGAATTTTGTTCTAATTTTTTCATGGATTATAGAGCTTTGGGAGAGGTTTGGGGTGTGCAAAAATTAGAGAAAGAAAGAGATTTTTCATGAAAAATACCTAAAAAAAAGTTCTGGAGGGCGTTGGGACCAAGGTGGCGCAAGGAGATAGGGAGTCCTAGTCACACTAGGACTCCTATGACTAGGACGCCTATTTTGACTTGGTCAAACAAGATCTTTTAACCAAATAAAATTAAGATTAAACCAACTGAATTAAATAAAATCCTAACCAATTTAAAGACTTAATTAAATCAGATTAAATCAGATTTAATTCTAATTTATTTTCTAATCAAATTAGAAAAATGGGTTAATCCGAGTCCTAGTTAGACTAGGACTAGTTCTTCCTTGCAGTTGGCTTATCCAATAAGCCAATTGGACTTGATCCAATCAAGTTCAAACCAAATCTAATTAAATCATATTTAATTTGACTTAATCTCAGCCTATTGACTTAATCAAATTAAGCCAATTAGCAATTCAATTGCTAATCGATCCTCCTACAATATTTGCACTAGGTTAAACATCAATCATATTGACCGTTTAATCTTAGAATAATTCTTAATCATTGATCAACCATCCGATCAGATCGTAAGGTCTAATGTGTGTGACCTCATAGGTCTGAACCTAAGTCGGTAGCAAAGAAATAAATTTTTGTATCAATCAAAGTGACCATCTAGCAATGATACCCGATGGTCGGATATGTCGAAGGTGTAGAACACCATCCTTAGAACCCATACGGATATAGTTTTCATATAATTCATCCCCTTGACCATAATGCTCGTAGGACACATCAGAGCTCAACTATTAACTCTGATCAGGTTGTCCACATTATATTTTAAAATATCAAATCCATCTGATGGATTATCCTGGCCAAGATTTTGCTATATTAAAATATAGTGATACATTCTTCTCCAACTCTTGGAGTGGTCTATTTTATCTTGATCACACTCCGACTTCGCAAGTACTTGACTATGCCCAGAAGCTTTCCATTACTGAATTAGAAATTCAGTTAGTCCAGTACCAAAGCACAGTGAGTTGCTTGCAAGTCACTGAGGTGATCTCAGGTCTAAGGGATACTTATACCTATATCCCATTAGAGACATTCTCGAAAGCAGAATGCTCTAGAGTTGGTCATGTTCAATGATGATGTACCCATACATCTCACCTATATGCCATACCAGTGTTTTCACACACCTTGGTTAAGAGGACAACCAACCTTTATGGCATATAGCGATCTATGCTCGATAGATGTTGTCGTCCTAATTAATAACCTATCATTTGGTCATAAACAAATTTAAGGACTAATCGATAAATCCTCTATATATTGAAACTGAATATTTCTAAGGACTTCATCACAACAATGGAGTTCATTAGAAGAAGTAAACTTATGATGAAAAAAGATGCCAAAATATTTTTTATTAATTAATAAATTAATTATAATATCTTAATCATCAACAGGCTGATGATTGGCTTTGGAACATAATTTCCAATAACTCCCACTTATTCTAAAGCCACTCGGCACAGTATCTAATACTCATCTTCAACTTATGGTTGTCGAACTCTTTGATTGGCAGGGCTTTAGTGAAGGGGTCAGCTAGGTTCTTCTTTCCATCGATCTTCTAAAGGTCGACGTCACCATGATCCATGATCTCATGGACCAAATGGAAGCGGTGCAGAATGTGCTTTATTTGTTAGTGTGCCTTCAGTTTCTTTGCTTGAGCTATGGCGCCAGTGCTGTCGTAGTAAAGTAGGAGAGGACCATCAATGGAGGGTGCTACTACAAGCTCGGTGATGAACTTCATCAGCCACATAGCTTTCTTTACTGCATCTGATGCTACCATGTACTCTACTTCACAAATAGAGTCAGCCACTATATGCTGCTTGAAACTTTTCCAACAGATGGCTCCACCATTTAGAGTAAAGATAAGCCAACCAATGCATATGGCATATAGCGACCTACACTCAATAAGTTATCTTTCTTGTTAATAACTTATCATTTAGTCATGAACAAATTAAGAACCATCCGATAAATCCTCCTTTATCGATTGATTATAGTTCTAAGAACTTCATCATAATTTAGGAGTTCATTTAAAGAAGATAGAACTTTGATGATGAAATAGCCAAATTACTATTATTATTAGATAATTCATATACTAATTCCAATCATTTACTACTTAGATGATTGGCTTTAGGACACATTTGCCAACAACTCCCACTTGGACTAAAGCCAATCAGAATGATATGAAATATCTTATCATCCTCTTGAGTTCGTAGAACTCCTTAGTTCTGAGGCCTTAGCAAATGGATCAGTCAAATTCTTCTTTTACATCAATATTCTAAAGATTGACGTCACCCAGATCAAATGTCTAAGATGAAATCGATGCAAAATATGCTAGTCCTTTGATTCTTTAGCTTGAGCTATGGCTCCAGTGTTACGATAGGACTGGACCATGGATGGAGGGTGCTACTCCCAACCTGCTAATAAACCTCACTAACTACACAACTTACATGGCAGCATCATATGCCATGATGTACTCAACATCACTAACTAAATAGGCTAAAGTATCCTTCTTGGAACCTTTCCAGTAGATTGCTCCTACATTTAGGGTATGAGTCAACATTCTCTTATTGTCATCTTGTTCTGACTGAAATCAAAATACCCATATATTTTAAGTCAGTACTTCCATACTTGAATCACTGGACCTTAGTATTTTCCAAATACTTAGGGATTGTCTATACAATCCTCAAGTGGCACTTACTTGGATCAGACTGGTATCTGATCACTACCTCTAGTGAGTATACCATGTCTAATATCGTACATGGATAAATAAGATGATAGCTAAACCTTTATTCCTTGCAATGTTGGAATGCTATTCTAGATTAAGAGAATTTCATCCTCAAACATCACAAGAAATAACACTACAAAACTTTTTGCCCCATAATAAGTGTACGTTTTATCTTTTTTCATAACTAAGATATACATTCAAAACGTATGTTCGAACTCTGAGATGATACTCAGATGAGCTTTATAGGTCCTTACCTTCCCATCTATGCTACTCTGATCCTATTAAAAATTCATTCACACCCAATGGATTTTATCCTTTTAGGTGATCAACTAGTGTCCATACACTATTGATTTTCATAGACTTTAATTTGGATCATATGGCTCCAAGCCACTTCTTAGAATCAGCCCACTGCACTATATCCTTATAGGTGATCGAATCCTTGTTGTTCTCATCGAGCTCAACATGATCATCATCCTGGACCTAGACACTGAAGTATCTATCTGACTAACATGGTACTCTACCGGATCTCCTTAAAGGTGATACTTTAATGAGCTCCGGATTTGATCTGATCAAATTTGATTCTGTAGATTTATCAAATAACGTTGGTTCATCTCTACCGATCAAACTTTTATAAGTTCAACTTGATAGGCATCAGTTCCTTCTCTAAGGAACTCCTTTCTAAAAAGAATGCCCTACTGCTAATGAACATTTTATATTCTTTACCATAGTAGAATTAATAATCCTTAAACACTTATTGGACCAGGATCCAAGTTTATCTGTGTGCAAATATACAATATAGGCTGATCAACTCCAAATCCGAAGGTGAGAGAGTCTAGGTCTACACCCGATCCATATTCCATATGGAGTTGATGCAATAGATTAACTTGGTATAAATTTTCAGAGTAAAAAAGTAGTCATAAGAGCACAACCCTATAGCAGACAGATAAGTATATCCTATTGTGGATTGAAACATGTCTAACAAAGTTTAATTTCTTCTTTTAGATACACTATGTTTCGAAAAGAAATCCACTGAGAGAGAATCCTATTCTCTCCTAGATATGTCACAAACTCACTGGATAAGTATTTGTCTCCTCGATCTGATCGAAGAGTTTTAATATCTTATCCAATTTATTTTTATTTTTTATTATTGAATCATTTGAGTATTTTAAAAGATTCATCCCATATGTACCCATGCCCAGATTGGTCGTATGTAATGAAATATTAATGTCTTTCTCTGGCACTTAAGTTCAAGGTCCACAAACATCACTATGTATGAGACTTAGAACTTTATTGGCTCATTCACCTTTTTTCAGTAAAAAGTGACTTTGTCATCTTCCTAAAAAGACAAGATTCACAGGCTATCAATAATTCACAATCATTGATATTGAGATTTTCCTCTCAAGCTAACCTGTTTATCCTGTTCTTATCAATATAACTAAGCCTGTAATGCCAAACATAGACATCCATGACATAATCTAACCAGGGTGTGTACATTCCACTTACCTTAAGTCCTTGCAATGAATTGCATAAGACCACTGGTATCTAATACCTAGGTTGTAGAATTACATATAGAGAAGTTTTAAGGTGTTATTATATAACATCTTTAATGAGCAACTTTTGCTCCTTTCTCTTATTCAGCCTGTTGTGGTCAAGGAAAGCAAGATAAATCTTCTTCCTATAATCCTATTTCTGATATTAGAAGCACTGTGCCTGATTTGGGTTAGCCTTGGACTAATTATTTTGATTGGGCTTAGAAGCCCCAATACGAATCCATTCGTACTGCTAAATCAATATTCAACTTTCGATACTGATTATCGAAGTTGGATCCATAAGTCTTCACTGTCTAACAGTGAAAGAAGCAATTAGGATTTAGCCTTAATATAGAACAATGACCTATTATGTATGAATCATTTTAAGCCTAAAGACTTGGACATTAGTCTAAAGGTTCTCCTACTATTTTATTCAAACTGATAGCCTCTACCTCCAATTCGAGGAATTACTTTAATTTCCTAGTAGGTACTAGAATCCACATAGACTGCACATGAGCCCAATTTTGGTTAGCCCACCCATGTACATCTAAGGATAGGTTCATAACCAATTATTTTTTTAAATAATTTCTAGTAATTTTAATTTTGCCCCAGGCCCTGATCAATTGGCTTTGGCCTTCTTAGAAAAGGGTCCAGTTAGGTCCAACTATTAACATGACCATACTTGGCCCATCCAACCAATGAATGATCAGGCCCAACTTTGGTTGGCCAACCCAACCACCATTAGAGTGACACATCCAAGTCATCATATGATAGATAATAATTTCATTAGTCAACAAGCACCAAACCTTTGGGCCTCCAATGATTATTGTGTTAATGGACCCATTATCAAACACCTTAATGGGAGGCTATGATTTCGTTATCCCCATAACTTTATCATTTTAAGGATCTAATAATTTTAGAGGATTTAAATTATTAGTGATTTAAGGATAGATAGGATATAGACCAATTTGCTCTCAGTAACTTTACCAAGTCAAGTCCTTCAACTGACTTCGCAAGTCACTAGTGAGGACTAGGATCAATTACGGTCCATGGGCACCTAAATTAGTCTCACCGATTTCCTATGTGACATGGGTTAGCATGAATCAGTGAGCAACCTAATCAAAAACATGATTCACCGCATTGGCTAGGTAAGTGAGATCGGTGGAAGGGTCTACCAAGGCTTGCCTTAGATACCATCAAAAATGGTCAGATAAGTAGGCTATCAATTAAAAACCATCGGTCTAGGATGCCAGACTTATCTTAGACATTAACTGATTTATCAATTTTGATTTGGTCTGTCTAAAGACTCGAGCTCGACCACTGAGCCACGATCAGGTCCATTTGTTAGATATATGGATTTTGATCAACTATAACTATTGAATTAATCTATAAAAAAGAAATGACCAAATTCTAATTAACTATTAATTAGGTTTGATCAATTTCTTAACTAAGTTTATATTTAATCTAACCCTAGGTCTAACCCAGTTAATGACCTGATCAAAACTAACCCATTTAATCTTTAATCCAAGTTTTATGAAATTATCTTAGGATCTTCAAATCACAAACCTAGATCCTAAATAATCACTTAATTCTTAATTAAGTTTAAAGTTTGGGTTTGTGGAATCTCAGAGCTAGTTTCTAATTTTATTATTTGAAACATTTTCAAATTGTAAATAATGTACATTGAATTGTATTCAATATATGATTTTAGATCTAATTTGTTTCATTATTTAGATCATGTCCTAGGATTTTAAATCTGGATTTTACAGAAAGTAAGTTTATAATTTAAAATTATATAAAATAAATATATCATACATATTCATTCTAGATTCAAAAATAAAAATTACATATCAATATATGCAATAAAAGGATCTAGATCTAAACATAAAATACATCATGTGGATCAGATCATAAACCATTTAAAATTAGATTTAAAATCAAAAATAGACCATAAATCACTTTAGATCTTATCTAACATATTTATGACTTAGATTTCTTAGATTAGCATATACTAGGACAACCATTCCACTGTAAGGGGTAAACCTTATAGTAGGACAATCTTATGACAGTATGTACAATTCTGATATTATTTAGATCTAATCTAAATAATATAAAATAGATATAATATCTATTAAATCTTAAATTTAAATTAAAAAATTAAATCATAAATTTTCTTAGATCTAATCTAAATAATTCTTAATTTTGATTTAGATCAGCACATACTAGGACAACCTTTTCATTGTAAGGAGTTAACCTTATAATAGGACAACCATATGGCAGTATGTATGATCTTTAATTAACCTTAATTTTTAGATTTAACCTAAAGTATATATGAACATGTTATAATAGAATCTAGATGCTCTGACACCACTGATAGGTCATATGTAGAGTTTCATGCATAGATTTCAAAATTTTTTTGAAATATAGAGCAACGAAAGACAAAGATTAAACTATTTAATCTACAACATGCATGTAATCAAATTATAAAACTCTACATCAAGGATCTATAACATGTTATGATGCAAATATAAATCTAAAATTAAATTAATCATGAGTGGAATTGATCACATCAATACCTAGATCTAGAATAATTCTAGATCTAATCCTAGATCGCATCTAGATCACCAAGAGATCAGATCTCTTACCTTTGCACGGATCGAGAATTTCATGATTGAATTTGTTGTTGCCTTTAAAGTTGCACATGCATTCGACCTCTATATGTGATCCACACGAACCTACAACATAGATCGGAGGTTCGTCGAACGATGATCCGCTCGAAGTGCTAGCTTCTCGCGGATCCCTCCTGATGGTTAATCAAATACATATTCTTCGGATCTCTTAGATACTCCAAGAGATGAAGAACATGAGAAGGAATAAGGGAGGAGTCCACCCCTTGGATCTTCCATAAATTAGAAATAAATACATATGAAAAAATCCTAGGAGAAGACAAATCTTCTCCTTCAGGACATCAACGGTTGATGTCCTGAAAACATATCTTATGCTAGGTTCAGAGGAGACCTTCTCCTCTAGATTTTTTTTTTTACTTTTCCAGATCTCACACTCTTAAATTTTTCTCATAAAAATCTCACAAATAAAATAGAGAAGAAGAGCTCTAAAGGAAACCCTAAGAGAAGACCTTCTCTTCTTCTTCTCGCATCAGGACATGATCAGATCATGTCCAAAAAGAATTTCTATGCTCCAACACCTTAGAGCACATATCCCATGCCCTAATACTCTCTCTCTTTCATATTTTTATCACATAAAAATCATAAAAAAAAAAAAAGGATAAAGACTTTTAAACAAAATCATAAGAGAAGACAATCTTCTCTCTTACCTTATCTCTTCAAGACATCAACCTTTGATGTCTTAATTGAAGGATCTTCTCCATGAATCTTGGTGCCACAAATCCTCCATGCCTTCTCCTCCTTTTACTATAATTTTTCATAATTGTTTTAGGATTTTTCATATCCTCAAACTATCTTATAAGAGGCATCCACCTTTTATTGCAAGACTAGGTCAAATTCTAGTCAAAGGAGGACTTCTATGGGGCGTCCAACTCTTGGATGCCCCTCCCACTTATTTTTTCATGTAAACACTGATTCTAATGCATAAAAACAAGAAAAAAAGAGCCAAATAAGATAGAGGGGCGTGGGTAAAGTTGGCGCACAAGGGAGGGAGGAGTTTGGGTAAAAGAAGACTCTTCAATGTAGGAAACAATTTCCAACTTTCTTTTAATTTTGACCAAATCAAATTTAAATCCAATTCTTGAGATAATGGAGTGTGGAAAATCATTTCTTAGGCATGGAAATCCTAAAAAAAAATCTAGAATTAAAATATGGTGTGGGCTTTCTTAGGTGCAAGTGAAAGAGAGAGAGTCCCAGTCCAACTGGGACTCCTCTTGTTTGACTATATCAAAATTATTTTAAATCTAATTTAAATTTTATTTAAACTAAATTAAATATAAATAAAATTAAGGATGATCATAGTCTAACTAGGACCCTAATTAAATTAGATTAAATTAATATTTAAATCTAATTTAAATTCTAAGTCAATCAGGGGCACCCAAGTCCTAGTCAAACAAGAAATTATTCTTTTCTTGCAATTAGCTTATCCAATAAACCAATTAGACTTAATTTAATTAAATTTAAATTAATTTTAATTAAATATAATTTAATTAAACTTGATCTCAGCTAGATTGCTAAATCAAATTAAGCTAATCAGCAATCCAATTGCTAATCGATCCTCCTACAACACTTGCATTAGGTCAACATCAATCGCATTGAATGTTTAACCTCGAAATGATTCTCAATCATCGATTAACCATCCGATCAGGTTACGAGCTCTAATGTGTGTGACCCCATAGGTTCGAACCTAAGTCGGTAGTATAAAAATTGATTTTTGTACCAATCGAAGTTACCATCTAGTAATGATTTTCGACGTCCGAATAGGTCGAATGTATGCAAAGCAACATTCTTAGAACTCTAGCATATGGTTACCATATAATTCATCCCTATAATAAATAATTCTCAAGATGACTTTGAGTATGTTGTCAAACACTCATACAAGTCATCTCTATTGTGTCTCAAAATTTTGCAAATCCCGTGATACCTCACGAGGATTATCCAGGCCTAGGATTTGCTAAATTGAAAAACAGCGAGATATTCTCTTTCTAAAATTAATCAAGAGTGATCAATCCCATCTTGACTCACACATCGACTCTATAAGTACTTAACTGTACCCAAAAACCTTCTGTTATCTATATTAGACTTGGACTTTAGTCTAAAGGTTCTCTCACTATTTTATTCGAACTGGTAGCGCTACCTCCAATTCGAGGAATTACTTTAATTTTTTAGTAGGTACTAAAATCCACATAGACTGCACACGAGCCCAACTTTGGTTGGCCCACCCATGTACATCTGAGGGTAGATTCATAACCAATTCTTTCTCCAAATAGTTTCTAGTAATTTTAACTTTGCCCCAGGCCCTGATCAGTTGGCCTTGGCCTTCTCAGAAAAGGATCCAGTTAGGTCCAACCATTAACATGACCATACTTGGCACATCCAACCAATGAATGATCAGGCTCAATTTTGGTTGGCCAACCCAACCACTATTAGAGAGACACATCTAAGTGATCATATGATGGATGATAATTTCATTAGTCAATAAGCACCAGGCCTTTGGGCCTCTAATGATTATTGAGTTAATGGACCCATTATCAAATACCTTAATGGAAGGCTATGACTCTATTATCCCCATAACTTTATCATTTTAAGGACCTAATAATTTTAGAGAATTTAAATTATTAGTGATTTAAGGATAGAAAGGATATGGATCAATTTGCTCCCACTGACTTCAAGTCAAGTCCTCCCACCGACTTCGCAAGTCATTGATGAGGACTAGGATCAATTACGATCCATGGGCACCTAAATCAGTCTCACTGATTTCCTATGTGACATGGGTTAGCATGAATCAATGAGCAACCTAATCAAAAACTTGATTAACTACATTATCCAGGTAAGTGAGATCGGTGGAAGGGTCTGCCAAGGCTTGCCTTAGACACCATTAAAAATGGCCAGGTAAGCAGGCTGTCAATTAAAAACCATCGATCTGGGATGCTAGACTTACCTTAGACACCAATTGGTTTGTCAGTATTGATTTGGTCTGTCTAAACACTCGGGCTTGACCACTGAGCCACGATCAGCATCCTTTTGTTAGATGTTTGGACTTTGATCAACTACAACTATTAAAGTGATCTATAGAAATGACTTAATCCTAATTAACTATTAATTAGGTTTGATCAATTTCTTAACTATATCCATAGTTAATCTAACCCTAGGTCTAACCCAGTTAAGGACCTGATCAAAGCTAATCCATTTTTCTTTAACCCATGTATTATGAAATTATCTTAGGATCTTCAAATCACAAACCTGGATCCTAAATAATTACTTAATTCTCAATTAAGTTCAAGTCTTATGGGTTTAGGTTTATGGAATCTTAGAACTAGTTTTTGATTTTATTGTTTGAAACATTTTCAAATTGTATTGGATCATATTCAATATATAGTTTTAGATCTGATTTATTTCATTATTTAGATCATGTCCTAGGATTTCAAATCTTGGGTTTTGCTGAAAGTAATTTCATAATTTAATTTTTATTAAATAAATATATCATACATATACATTCTAGATTTAAAACAAAAATTACATATCAACATATGCAAAAAGAGGATTAGATCTAAACATAAAACACATCATGTGGATCAGATTATAAATCATTTAAAATTAGATTTAAAATTTAAAAATAAATCATAAATTACTTTAGATCTCATCTAACATATTTATGACTTAGGTTTCTCGGATTAACACATACTAGGATAACCTTTCCACTGTAAGGGATAAACCCTACAACAGGACAATCTTATGGCAGTATGTGCAATCCTGATATTGTTTAGATCTAATCTAAATAATCTAAAATAGATCTAATATCTATTAAAACTCATATTTAAATTAAAAAATTAAATCATAAATTTTCTTAGATCTAATCTAAATAATTCATGATTTTGATTTAGATCAGCACATACTAGGACAACCTTTTCATTATAAGGGGTTAACCTTACAACAGGACAACCTTATGGCAGTATGTGTGATCTTTAATTAATCTTAATTTTTAGATTTAATCTAAAGCATACATAAACATATTTTTTTTACTCTAAAAATTTATATCAAGTTAATCTGTTGCATTGACTCCATATGGAATATGGATCGGGCGTAGACCTAGACTCTCTCACTTTTGGATTTGGGGTTGATCAGCCTATGTCGCATATTTGCACACAGATAAACTTGGATCCTAGTCCAATAAATATTTAAGGGTTATTAATTCTGCTATACTGAAGAACATAAGATGTTCATCAGCAGTAGGGCATTCCTTTTAGAAAGGAGTTTCTTAGAGAAGAAACTGATGCCTATCAAGTTGAACTTGTAAGAGTTTGACTAATAGAAAAAATCGACGTTATCTGATAAACCTATAGAATCAGATTTGATTAGATCAAATTCGGAGTCTATTAAAGTATCACCTTTAAGGAGATCCGATCGAGTATCATGTTAGTTGGATAGATACTTCAGTATCTAGATTCGGGATGGCGATCATGTTAAGCTTGATGAGAATAATAAGAATCCGATCACCTATAAGGATATGGTGCAGTGGTCTGATTCTGAGAAGTAGCTTGGAGGTATATGATCTAAATTGTAGTCTATGAAAATCAATAGTATATGGACACTAGTTGATCACCTGAAGAGATAAAACCTATTAGGTGTGAATAAATTTTTAATGGGATCAGAGTAGCATAAATGGAAAGGTAAGAACCTATAAAGTCCATCTGAGTATCATCTCAAAGTTCAAACACACGTTCTGAATGTATATCTTAGTTATGAACAAAGATAAATCCTACTCCTATTATTGGACAAAATATTTTGTAGTGTTATTTCTTGTGATGTTTGAGGATGAAATTCTCTTAATCCGAAATAGCATTCCAACATTGCAAGGAACAAAGGTTTAACTATCATCTTATTTATCCATGTACGAGATTAGACATGGTATGCTCACTAGAGGTAGTGAGCAGATGCTAGTATGATTCAAGTAAGAGCTACTGGAGGACTTTATAGACAATCCCTAAGTATTTGAAAAATACTAAGGTCCAGTGACTCAAATATGAAAGTACTAACTTAAAATATATGGATGCTTTGATTTCGGTTAGAATAAGATGACAACAAGAGAATGTTGACTCATACCCTAATTGTAGGAGCAATCTATTGGAAAGGTTTCAAGCAGGATACTTTAGTCTATTCAGTTAGTGATGTAGAGTACATCATGGCATATGATGCTGTCATGTAAGCTATGTAGTTACTGCGGTTCATTAGCAGGTTGGGAGTGGCACCCTCTACCCATGGTCCAGTCCTATCATAGCACTGGAGCCATAGCTCAGGCTAAAGAACCGAAGGACCTGCATATTTTGCATCATTTTCATCTTAGATATTCGATCTGAGTGACGTTGATCTTTAGAAGATCGATGTAAAAGAAGAACTTGACCGACCATTTGCTAAGGCCTCGGAACTAAGGAGTTCTACGAACTCAAGTGGAAGATAGGATATTTGATATCATTTTGATTGGCTTTAGTCCAAGTGAGAGTTATCGAAAAATATGTCCTAAAGCAAATCATCTAAGTAGTAGATGATTGGAATTAGTATATGAATTATCTAATAATAATTATAATTTGGCTGTTTCATCATAAAAGTTCTATCTTCCTTAAATAAACTCCTAAATTATGATGAAGTCCTTAGAACCATAATCAATCGATAAAAGAGGATTTATTAGATGGTTCTTAAATTATTCATGACTAAATGATAAGTTATTAACAAAGATGATAACTTATCGAGTGTAGGTCATTGTATGCCATATGCGTTGGTTGTCCTCATAACCAAGTAGTGTGGAGATATTGGTATGGCATCTAGGTGAGATGTAGGAGTACATCTGCATTGAACGTGACCAATGTAGCACTCTGCTATCAAGTATAGCTAGCTAAGGCCAATGGATATAAGTATCTCTTCGACCTAAGATTGCCATGGTGATTTGTGAGCAACTCACTGTACTTTGGTGCTGGACTGCCCATATTTCTAACATAGATGACGGAAGGTTTTTGGATATAGTCAAGTACTTATAGAGTTGATGTGTGAGTCAAGATGGGATTGACCACTCCTAATTAACTTCAAGAAGAGAATGTCTTGCTGTATTTTAATTTAGCAAAACCTAGGCCTGGGTAGTCCTCGTCAGGTGTCATGGGATTTGCAAAATTTTGAGACACAATAGAGATAACTTGTATGAGTATTTGACAGCATACTTGAAGTCATCTTGAGCATTATTGATCATAGGGATGAATTATATGGCAACCATGGGCTAGGGTTCTAAGAATGTTGCTTTGCATACATTCGACCTATCCGGACGTCGGGAGCCATTGCTAGATGGTAACTTTGATTGGTACAGAAATTGGTTCTTATGCTATCGACTTAGGTTTGAACCTATGGGGTCAAACACATTAGAGCTTATAACCTGATCGGATGGTTAATCGATGATTGAGAATCATTTCAAGATCAAACATTCAATACGATTGATGTTTGACCTAATGCAAGTGTTGCAGGAGGATCGATTAGCAATTGGATTGCTAATTGGGTCAATTTGATTAAGAAATCAGATTGAGATCAAGTCTAATTAAATTAGATTTAATTAAAATTAGTTTGAATTTAATTAAATTAAGTCTAATTGATTTATTGGATAAGTCAATTGCAAGAAAAGAACAATTCCTTGTTTGACTAGAACTTGGGTGCACCTGATTGACTTAGGATTTAAATGAGATTTAAATCTTAATTTAATCTAATTAATTAGACTTCTAGTTGAACTAGGATTATTTTTAATTAGATTATATTTAATTTTATTTAAATAAAATTTAAATTAGATTTAAAATAATTTTGATCTAGTCAAACAAGAGGAGTACCAGTTGAACTGGGACTCTCTCTTTTTCACTTGCATCTAAGAAATCCCACACCATATTTTAATTCTAGATTATTTTATAATTTTCACACCTAAAAAATGATTTTCTATACCCCATTATCTTAGGAATTGGATTTAAATATGATTTGGTCAAAATTAGAAGGAAGTTGGAAATTGTTTCCTACTTGGAAGAGTCTTCTTTGACCCAAACTCCTCCCTCCCTTGTGCGCCAACTCTACCCACGCCCCTCTATCTTGTTCAAACCTTTATCCTTTGGTTTTGTGTATGAGAATCAGTGGTTATACAAAACAATAAGTGGGAGGGGCATCCAAGAGTTGGACGCCCCATAGAAGTCCTCCTTTGACTAGGTTTTGACCTAGTCTTGCAATAAAAGGTGGCCTCTATGAGATGGTTTTAGGATGTGAAAAATTCTAGAAAAATCATGAAAAATTAGAGGAGAAGGCATGGAGGATTTGTGGTGCCAAGATTCTTAGAGAAGAGCCCTCAATTAAGACATTAAAGGTTGATGTCTTGAAGAGATAAGGTAAGAGAAGTTTATCTTCTCTTATATTTTTCTTTTATATTTCTCTCTTTCTATTTTATTTATGATTTTTATATGATAAAAATTTGAGAGAGAGAGAGAGAGAGAGAGAGAGGAAGGGCTTGAGGAAAGATGGCACCAAGATCCTTAGAGAAAAGATCTTCATCTAGACATCAATCGTTGAAATCATGAAGGCACAAAGGTAAGAGAAGATTATCTTCTCTTTATTTTCTTTTGAGTATCATCTTATTCATTATTTTATGTGATTTTTATATGATAAAGATCTAAGAGAGAGAGAGGAAGAGGGCATGAGATCTATGCTCCAAGGTGTTGGGGAA
The DNA here is from genome assembly GCA_006176705.1 of Cocos nucifera. Lineage (NCBI taxonomy): Eukaryota > Viridiplantae > Streptophyta > Magnoliopsida > Arecales > Arecaceae > Cocos > Cocos nucifera. The sequence goes on along the minus strand of QRFJ01000053.1, from coordinate 1,217,116 downwards.
TGGTGATTTTTTTTGGACATGATCTGATCATGTCCTGATGCGAGAAGAAGAAAAGAAGAAGGTCTTCTCTTAGAGTTTCCTTGAGAGCCCTTCTTCTCAATTTTATTTATGAGATTTTTATGAGAAAAATTTGAGGGTGTGATATCTAAAAAATTAATAAAAAAATCTAGAGAAGAAGGTCTCCTCTGAAATTAGCATAATAGATGTTTTTAGGACATCAACCATTGACGTCCTGAAGGAGAAGATTTGTCTTCTCCTAGGATTTATTTCATATATTTTTTTATTTCTATTTTATGGGAGATCCAAGGGTTGGAGTCCTCTATTATTCCTCCTCATGTTCTTCATCTCTTCGATTGTCTAAGAGATCTGAATAACATGTATTTGATTAACCATCAGGAGGGATCTGCGAGAAGCTAGCACTTCGAGCGGATCTTCGTTCGACGAACCTTCGATCTGTGTTGTAGGTTCGTGTGGATCATCTATAGAGGTCGGATACTTGTGGGGCTCCAAAGGCAACAATGAATTCAATCGTGGAGTTCTTAACCCATGCAAAGATAAGAGATCTGATCTCTTGGTGACCTAGATATGATCGAGGGTTAGATCTAGAATTGTTCTAGATCTAGGTATTGATATGATCAATACCACTTATGATTAATTTAATTTTAGATTTATACTTGAATCATAACATGTTATAGATCCTTGATGTAGGATTTTATAATTTGATTACATGCATTTATAGATTAAATAGTTTAATCTATGTCTTCTGCTGCTCTTTATTTCGAAAAAATTTTGAAATCTATGAATGAAATCCTGCATGTTTTCTATAGATTTATTTAAGTCTTCTACTGTAAGATCTTGAAAAAGTTTCAAGAATGAAATCTATGAATAAAACCCTGCATGTTCCCTATAGATTTATTTAAGTCTTCTACTATAAGATCTTAAAATATTTTTAAGATCTACCTATAAAATCCTAGATCTGATTTCTTCAATTGGTATCATAGCCAAGTTCTTATTACATAATTTTTGTGCATGTCTAGATTATTTCTTAGATTAGATCTAATTTATAATTTAATTATTAAATTTAAAATTAAAAAATAATAAATAAATAAAATATTTTAAATTATACGGACTGCCATAAGGTTGTCCTGCTGTAAGGTTTACCCCTTACAGTGAATAGGTTGTCCTAGTATGTGCTGATCTAAAATATTGATCATAAAATTTTAGAATAGATCTAAGAGATTTTATGATCTGATTAAAAATATTTTAATCTAATTTTAATTATCATAAATATGTTAGATTTGATCTAGAAAGATTTATGATTGATTATTATTGAAACTATTTTAATTACATAAATCTATTTAGATTAGATCTAAAGTAGTTTTACGTTTATTTTACTTGCATATTGATTATGAATCAAACATGCAACTTGGTTGATAGAACCATGTTGTAAAAATATTTTATAAATATAAAAATCATTTTTGAAAAGCCGAACCCCAACCCTCAGCCCAAAACTTAATTAAGAATTAAGAAGTTGATTGATTAGGATCTAGGATTGTGAATTGAAGATCCTAAGACACAAATCATAACACATTGGGTTAAATGGGTTAGTGGGGATTAGGTCCATTAATTGGGTTAGACCTAGGGTTAGATTAAAGAATGGACTTAATTAGAGAATTGACTAAATCTAATCAATTGTTGTCTTAGATTAGGTCAAGGATTCTCTAGATCAATTACAATAGTTGTAGTTGGTCAAGTCCATGTCTTTAACAAGACCCAAGATGGACTTGATTCTTGGCTACGTGGTCTAGCATGAACTGTTAGGTTGATCTAATTTAAAACTAATTAAACCAGTTGGTGTCTAAGGTAAACCAGACCAGTGGTTTTTAATTGGCAGCCCGCTTACCTGGCCATTTCTGATGGTGTCTAAGGCAAGCCTGGCAGACCCTTCCACTGATCGAACTTACCTGGCCTCTTGGTGAGATTATGTTTTGATCGGATCGCTTGACTATTCGAGCTAACCCATGTCAGCTAGGTAAATCAGTTTGACTGATTTAGGTGCTCCTAGACCAGCCTATTAATGGTCTCCCTTAAGCTGACTTGGTGAAGTTAGTGGAGGATCATGACAAGCTGGTTAATCTGACCTACTCACTTCTATAAATAAATTCTCTAAAATTATTAGGATCCCTAAAATAAAATAGTTATATGATAACTGGATCATAGCCTCCCATTAAAGTGGATGATAATGGGTCCATCAGTTGGATAATCATTGGAGGCCCAAAGGCCTGGTGCTTATCGGTTGATGGAATTATCATTCATTATATGATCTCTTGGATACATCTTTCTAAATGGTGGTCAGGTGGGCCAACCAAAGTTGGGCCTGATCATTCATTGGTTGGATGGGCCAAGTATGGTCATGTTAATGGTTGGACCTAACTGGACCCTTTTCTGAGAAGGCCAAAGCCAACTGATCAGGGCCTGGGGCAAAATTTAATTACTAAAAATTATTTAGAGAAATAATTGGTTATGAACCTATCCTTAGATGTACATGGGTGGGCCAACCAAAGTTGGGCTTGTGTACAGTCTATGTGGATTCTAGTACCCACTAAGAAATTAGGATAATTCCTCGAATTAGAGGTAGAGGCTATCAATTCGAATAAAATAGTGGGAGAAACCTTTTGATTAAAGTCCAAATCTTTAGGTTTAATGAATCAATTACTAATTAGCTTTTGGTTTTTTTTTGTGCAGATGTGGCCACTTCTCTATCGCTCTAATCGTTGTTGGATAATGATAAGTTGGTGGGACCCAACTTCGATAGCTGGTACCAAAAGTTGAAGATTGTCCTAGAGCATGAACGGATCCTATATGTGCTAACGGATCCTACACCTGAGGAGCCAGCTGTCAATGCACATGGAACAGTCAAAGACACTTATCAGAAGTGGCTCAGTGATCGAACTATGGTGCGTTGCATTATGCTGGCCATGATGAGCGATGAGTTCAGTCATAAGTTTGAGATAGCTTAGTCAAATGAAATGCTCCAAATGTTGGAGGATTCTTTTGGCACACTCGATGATGTTGAGAGGCACAAGACTAGTTGTGCCATCTTCAACGCCAGAATGCGGGATGGTGCCTCTGTCACTGATCATGTATTATACATGATCGAGCTGATAGAGCGCTTGAGCAAGCTTGGCTTTCCCTTGCACAAATAATTTGGAAAAGATGCAATACCGAACTTGCTGCCTAAGTCTTATCTCGCATTCCTTACACATTATAGAATGTCAAAGCCTGAGGTGGACTACCACGGGTTACTAAGGTTACGTCAGAACTTTGATAAGGATCACCAGCTTATAAGGAGTCGGTGAACTTAGTGGGAGGTTCATCTTCTCATTCTCAATCCTTTAGGAAAGGGAAGAAGAACAAGAAGAAGAAAGCCAAGAAGGTGCATGTTCATGCTAGGACACCTGTGCAGGCTTAGACCCCAAAGACCAAGCTCGAAAAGAGTCAAGCCAAATGCTTCTTTTGCAAGAAGCGGGGGCACTGGAAGAGGAACTATCCTCAGTATAGTGCCTTCCTAGATTTGAACATGTAAAGAAAGAAGCAAGCTATTGCTAGGCAAGATATTTATATGATAACTCCTTATAATTTCTCTATTTGTGATATTACTTACTGGATATTGGATACCGATGACCTTACCATATTTGCAATTCATTGTAGGAATTGCAGGTCAGTAGAAAATTCGAGCATGGCAAGAGATTCCTAAATGTTGGAGATGGAAGACCAGTTCCAATTCTAGCTTTAGAAATTTCAAAACTTGTATTTGAATCTCATATCATTGTTCTTAGTGATTATCATTTCTATCCTAGTTTTTTTTTAAATATCATTTTCGTAGGCCTTTTGGCCATAAACAATTATGAAATTTTAATAAAAAAATGAGTTTGTAATATCATTATGAATAGTGTTATTACTTTCTATGGATAATTGAACAATGGAGTATATATGTTATCATAATCTATTAATGTAGTTTATTCTACTGGCAAGCACTCTAGATTAGATAGTATATCAGATATCTATTTATGGTACTGTAGGCTAATCATATAAATAAGAACAGGATAAATAGGTTGACTCAAGAGGAAATCCTCAAAGTCAATGATTGTGAATCACATCCAATCTGTGAGTCCTGCCTTCTTGGTAAAATGATCGAGTCATCTTTTACTAAAAAATGTGAGAGAGCCAATGAGCTCTTAGGTTTAGTACATACTGATGTATGTGAACCAATGAGCACAAGTGCCAAAGGTGGATATGTCTACTTCATCACTTTCATGGATGATCTATCCAGATATGGATATGTCTATCTGATGAAACATAAGTCGGATTCTTTTGAAATGTTCAAACGATTCCGAAGTGAAGTAGAAAAATAAACTAGAAAGAGTATTAAAACTCTTCGATCTGACCGAGGAGGAGAATACCTTTCTGATGAGTTTCTCACATATCTAGGAGAGAATGAAATTCTCTTCCAATGGACTCCTTCTGGAATACGACAGCATAATGGTGTGTCTAAAAGTAGAAATCAGACTCTATTAAACATGGTCCGATCTATGATGGGATTTGCCAACTTGTCGATATCCTTCTGGGGATATGCACTCGAATCAACTTGTTATCTATTAAATAAGGTTCCAAGTAAGTCTGTAGTTAAAACCCTATATGCGATATGGATAGGGCATAAGCTAGCACTTTCACACCTTAGGGTTTGGGGGTGCCCGGCTTATGTCAAACGATTAGTTACAGACAAACTTGAACTTAGATCTAACAAGTGTACATTCATAGGATTCCCAAAAGAGATCAAAGGATACTATTTCTACCATGCTGATGAATAAAAGGTGTTTGTCAGCCTTAGGGCAATCTTTTTTGAAAAAAAATTTCTTGATGAAAGAACTGTTGCCTTTAAGGTTGAACTTGATGAAGTTCAACAAGTAGAAAGTCTGACACAAAATATTGAACCTAAGTTAGATTTGATCAGATCAGATCCAAAGCCTAGTGAACTCGCACCATTAAGGCAATCCGATAGAGTACCCCACCATCTGGATAGATAGTATGGATTCTTGGTCCAGGATGGTGTTCCCATCGAACTCAATGAGAATGATGAGGACTCGATCACTTATATGGATGCGACGCAGAGATTCAACTCTGAGAAATGACTAGAAGCCATGAGATCTGAAATGGATTCCATGAAGGTCAATGATATATGGATATTAGTTGATCCACCTGAAGGGGTTAAACCCATTTGGTGTAAATGGGTCTTCAAAAGAAAGAGGGGCACAGATGGAAAGATGGAGATCTATAAAGCCCATCTTGTTCCAAGGATTATCATCAATGTTATGATATTGACTATGATGAGACGATCTTCCTTATGGCAATGCTCAAGTCCATTCGGATCATGCTTGCCATTGCTATCCATCTGAACTATGGGATCTGACAGATGGATGTAAAGACAGCTTTCCTAAATGGAGAGCTGACCGAAGACGTGTATATGATACAACTTGAAGGGTTCACATCCATAGATGAGTCTAATATGTGTAAGCTTCAGAGATCCATTTATGGATTGAAGCAGGCATCTCGAAGTTGGAACATGCATTTTGATAAAGTGATCGAAACATATGGCTTCATTAAGAATGGAGAAGAACCGTGCATTTACAAATGGGCAAATGGTCTAGCAATGGTATTCCTTATTTTGTACGTGGACGATATTCTCTTAATCAAAAATGACATCCCTGCACTATAAGGAATACAAGTTTGATTGCCATCACAGTTCTCCATGAAGGATTTGGATAAAGCATCCTACATCCTAGAGATGAAGATCTATAGGGACAGATCTAAAAGGATGCTTGGTATATCCTGATCCACAGACATAGAAACTGTACTGAAGAGGTTCAGCATGGAGAATTCCAAAAAATGCTATCTTTCAATAGGCCAAGAAATTTCTCTCTCTATGAAGGATTATCCGACAACTCCTAAAGAGAGAGAGAGCATATGAGTAGAATTTCATATGCTTCGACAGTGAGATCTATTATGTATGTAATGATATGTACGAGACGAGATGTGGCATACTCACTAGGAGTAGTGAGTACATACCAGTCTGACCCTGGAGAAAATCATTAGAAGGTGGTTAAAACTATCCTTAAGTATTTGAGAAATACTAAGGATCAATGGTTGGTTTATGGTGAGTCAGATTTGAAGCTTGTAGGGTTTACAGACTCCAGCATTCAATCTGATCATGATGACAGTAAAAGTATGTCGGGATATATCTTTAGTCTAAATAGTGGAGCCATCTGTTGGAAAAGTTTCAAGCAACATACAATGGCTGACTCTGTTTGCGAAGTAGAGTATATGCCAGCATCAGATGCAGTAAAAAGAGCTATGTGGTTGAGGAATTTCATCACTGAGCTTAAAGTAGCACCCTCCATTGATGGTCCAGTCCTACTTTATTGCAACAACACTGGTGCCATAGCACAAGCAAAGGAACCGAAGGCACACCAACGAATAAAGCACATTCTGTGCCGCTTTCATTTGGTCTATGAGATCGTGGATCGTGGTGACATCGATCTTTAGAAGACCGATGAAAAGGAGAACCTAGCCGACCCCTTCACTAAAGCCCTGGCAATCAAGAAGTTCGACAACTATAAATCAAAGATGGTTATTAGATACTGTGCCGAGTGGTTTTAGGACAAGTGGTAGTTGTTGAGAATTATGTTTCAAAGCCAATCATCAGTCTGTTGATGGTTAAGATATTGTAATTAATTTATTAATTAATAAAAAATATTTTGGCATCTTTTTCCATCATAAGTTTACATCTTCTAATGAACTCCATTATTGTGATGAAGTCATTAGGACTATTTAGTCCTTAAATTTATTCACGACCAAATGATAGGCTGTTAATTAGGACGATAGCATTTATCGAGCATAGATCACTCTATGCCATATAGGTTGGTCGTCCTCTTAACCAAGGTATATAGAGACATTGGTATGGCATACAGGTGAGATGTATGGGTACATCGTCATTGAACGTAACCAACTTCAGAGCATTTTGCTGTTGAGAATGTCTATGATGGGATATAGGTATAAGTATCCAATAGATTTGAGATCACCTCAGTGACTTGCAAGCAACTCACTGTGCTTTGGTATCAAACTAATTATATTTTTAATTCAACAATAAAAGGCTTCTGGGCATAGTCAAGTACTTGCAAAGTCGGAGTGCGATCAAGATGGAATTGACCACTCTAAGAGTTGGAGAAGAATGTATCACTGTATTTCAATATAGCAAAACCTTAGCCAAGGTAATCCATCAGATGGATTTGATATTTTAAAATATAATATGGACAACCTAATCAGAGTTGACAGCTGAACTCTGAGGTGTCCTACGAGCATTGTGGTCAAGAGGATGAATTATATGAAAACTATATCCACATGGGTTCTAAGGATGGTGTTCTACACCTTCGACCTATCCGACTGTCAGGTATCATTGCTAGATGGTCATTTTGATTGGTATAAGAATTTATTTCTATGCTGCTGACTTAGGTTCAGATCTATGAGGTCACACACATTAGAGCTTATGATCTGATCGAATGGTTGATTAACGATTAAGAATCGTTCTAGGATTAAACAATCAATACAATTGATGTTTAACCTAGTGCAAGTGTTGTAGGACGATTGATTAGCAATTGAATTGCTAATTGACTTGATTTGGTTAAGCCAATAGGATGAGATTAAGTTTAATTAAATATAATTTAATTAGATTTGATTTAGACTTGATTGGATCAAGTTCAATTGGTTTATTGGATAAGCCAAGTGCAAGGAAGAACTAGTCCTAGTCTAACAAGGACTCGAATTAATCTAATTTTTTAATTTAATTAAAAAATAAACTAGAATTAAATCTAATTTAATTAAGTTCTTAAATGGGTTAGGGTCTTATTTAATTGGGTTGGTTTAATCTTGATTTTATTTGGTTAAAAGATCTTGTTTGACCAAGTCAAAATAGGAGTCCTAGTATGAGTAGGACTCCCTATCTCCTTGCACCACCTTGGTCTCAACGCCCCCCATACCTATTTTTTAGATATTTTTCATAGAAAATCCCTTTCTTCCTGATTTTCATGCTCCCTCTCTCCCTCCAAGTGATATTTGGAAGTCAAAGGAGGAATTGGTTTTGCTTAGAATTCTATGAGATAGAATCCTTATTGACCAAAAGATCTTTCCTTGAGTTTCGCCCCCTCTTTTAATTAATTCTTCTTTTATTCTTCAAAAATAATCTCATTTTTTGTGTGCCTTTCCTTGCTGGTCAACACCATAAATTATGGAGGAGGTGCCCAAGAGTTGGGCACCCCAACAACTTTCCATATTTGGATATTCCTAGTCTAGAAATTTGACCTAACTTAGACTCTTCTTTTTCCACATTTATTTGATGAATTTTGTTTTGATTTTTTCATGGAATATAAAGCTTTGGGAGAGGTTTAGGGTGTGCAAAAATCAGAAGAAAAGGGTCCTTGGGCATAGGGGTTTCATAGGCACCAAACTAGGTGTCTATGTGAGAGAAAAGAGAAGAAGAAGAGGATCTTCTTCTAGGGCTATTTTATTTTTAGTCTCTCCTTTTTTCTTTTGAGTTTTTTTGAGAGAGTCTTGAAAGAAAAACCCTATTTTTTTTATGCAAGTTCATTCAGATCTGATTGGATCAAGAGAAATATTTCAAAATTTTTCTCTAAGATCCTAATCAGATCTAAGACTCTTCAGATCTGATCTTATTGATCTGATAAAAAAAATAAAATAAAATAAAATCTAATTTAATCATATCTTTGTTATGGATAATCCTATTACCTTGTGATGATCCCGATGTTTGCCTGAAGTTCTGGATGTAGCCACACAAGTGCCTGGCCTCTACTGGTATCCACTCAAGTAGAATCTAGAAATTTTCTCCTTCTCAATCTATCCTCCAAAAATTAGATCTAGATCTGATCTTGAAGATCTTCAAAATGACTTTTGAAGATCAGCCATTATCTCTTGCAGCAGTGCTACCTTCTTCCTTTCTTGTCGCCTTTCACCTCCTTGGATCACACCTAACTCATGCCCAAATCCTCTTCAGCATGGAGAGGAGAGAGAGGACCAGAGGGTGGCATGGAGAAGGAGGGAGAGGGGCTATATGGCATGGGCTAAAGCAGAAGCTCTTTTAATCTAGGCGCAGATAGGGTTTTTATATATCCTGTTGTGCCATGCAGTGCCACATCATCCCAGCCAATCATGGCCCTTTGTGCAATCAGACCTAAATCTGATTGATGGGATGACATCATCTGATCTAATCAAATTAGAGTTCCTCAAAACTCTCCTTAGATGGTGCCAAGACTAATCAAACAGGACTCCTTGGCACCATCTAGGTTGATTCCCTGAAGCAACTAGAGTCCCATCTGTATGGGACTCCAATTCTTATCCACATGGGGTGCACGCCTCCCTAGGCATGCACCCTTTATCTATCTACCTTTTAGTAGGGGGACAAGGATCAAAGTTCTCTCCTATGGGTGCACGATACATGGGTAGATGTCTAAGTGTCAAAGGTCAACATTTGATCAAAGTTTAAGGACAAGATTTAGCAGGTGATGAAAAATGGCAAGTATTGTTTCAAATTTATCTCATAAATTAAGATAAATCTTTTCTGACTTGGACAAGCTCTAGTCAAACCAAGTAAAGATTCTTAAGTGAGCCCAAATATATTTGGCTCATTCGAGACAAGCTTTAATGATTGTTAAAGGAGAACATTAGGCTCAATCGTATGCTAGCATGATTTTTTTGAACCTAATGGAATCTTGTTCAAATCAATTAAACTAAGTTAGTCTAATTGATGATATCCAGATCCAAATCCTTGTTTGTGTGACCCATTAGATTCAGTTCCATATGGTAATGGGATATGTTGTGATCTCTATTATTGACATCATCGAAACACCTTTCGATGGATCAGAACTTTTCTGATTTAGACAACTAGTATGATCGATTATCCAAATCATTCTAATTGCTCTCAAAATCCACCAGTGATACCTAGCAGTATATGGTGGTAACCTATCAGAACTGAAAATAAATCTCTCGGTGCAATTACCCATGTGATTAAGTTCCTCTATCTTGAGCCTTGATTGGATTAGGGTTAAGGTGATCTCGTCAAACCTTAATATCCATCATATGAATTAATCATTCGATTCAAGTCTAATATGAAAATCCTAATAGAAACTCTTTCTATTATTTTACTCTACCATGGCCATGGCCTTATGGACTTGATGCTCATGATCATCATAGGACTGCTTCTCATCTACCGAGGTAGATAGATCTCCTATTGGTGCAATCCAATTCCTACAATGAACATGCTATAGCCAACATACACCTCTGGATTCTGAATAGCTAGAAGACTGAGTTATGGTGTAGTTAAACTATAACACCCTTAAGGTAAACTATCAATGCACCTCAGGTCAAAGAACCAAACATACTACTGCAGCTTCGAGCCAATCATCGATGAGAAGGTAGACTTCTTGATGACTGCTCGAGGTGGTCATGCTCAGTGCCCTCATTCTCTAATGAGTACATGTACTCACGCTCTGATGTCTCTACATAAGACTCATCTATCCTAAAAAAGTGATCATACACCAACCTTCTGGATCAATCACCATCCTCATGATGATCCTACGGTCGGAAGCTTTTATAAGTTAATAATGAAAATTCACGTCTTAAATTTTCAACTCTTGAAAATATGAACTATCATTACTATTAACTCAAGGGATGTATCACAAACACTTTCAAATACACACTATGATAGAAAATAACCCATTTTATTATTTATAATCAAAATTATAATTTTGCCCATAGAAGTGTATTATAAGTGTCAGCCAATTTATCTTCTAGGGCATACATATCTAACAAGTCTTCGATCAGCAAACTCTCATCTTCCTTTTCATATTTTGGAGAGTTCAAATTTTGAAGAAGGAAGCATCGGATTGACCGTCGAAGAAGGATCAGCATAGTACTAGCATGCTGTGCTGATTTCCTGCATCGAACTTCAGATTAGAGATCGTAGGCTCATGTGGATGATTCCTAGAGATTGGATGCATGTGCAACTCATGACTTCATTCTCAAGCTCAGATCAGCAAGTTAGAATATCTAAACTTGCTCAGATAATAGATTTGATCTATAAACCTTCATACCTGCATTTGATGTAGTGTAGATCTAGGTTGATTTGATCAATATTTTTTTTCTAATTTAATTTTAATTTTTGATTTAATATCATGCATTAATCATGTAATAGATCAGAGATCTAGGTATTTACATTATTATTTAAATAAATTTTAGATTTATTTAACTTTTTTGCTGCAAGATCTTGAAAAAGTTTCAAGATCTACCTGTGAGACCCTAAATCTGATTCCTTCAATTGGTATCAGAGCAAGATTCTTATTACATGATTTTTGTGCATCTCTAGATTATTTCTTAGATTAGATCTAATTTATAATCTAATAATTAAATCTATATTTAAAAAAATAAAATATTTTAGATTGCACGAACTGCCATAAGGATGTCCTGTTGTAAGGTGTATCCCTTACAATGAATAGGTTGTCCTAGTACGTGGTGATCTAAAATATTGATCATAAAATTTTAGATTAGATCTAAGAGATTTTATAATCTAATTAAAAATATTTTAATCTAGGGAGATTTATGATTGATTATTATTGAAACTATTTTAATTACATGAACCTGTTTAGATTAGATCTAAAGTAGTTTTATGTTTATTTTACTTGCATATTTATTATGAATCAAACATGCAACTTGGTTGATGGAACAGTGTTGTAAAAATATTTTATAAATATAAAAATTATTTTTGAAAAGCCAAACCCCAACCGTCAGCCCAAAACTTAATTAAGAATTAAGAAGTTGATTGATTAGGAACTAGGATTGTGAATTGAAGATCCTAAGACACAAATCATAACACATTGATTAAATGGGTTAGTGGGGATTAGGTCCATTAATTGGGTTAGACCTAGGGTAAGATTAAAGAATGGACTTAATTAGAGAATTGACCAAATCTAATCAATTGTTGTCTTAGATTAGGTCAAGGATTATCTGATCAATTACAATAGTTGTAGTTGGTTAAGTCCATGTCTTTAACAAGACCCAAGATGGACTTAATTCTTGGCTACATAGTCTAGCATGAACTGTTAGGTTGATCTAATTGAAACTAATTAAATCAGTTGGTGTCTAAGATAAATCAGACCAGAAATTTTTAATTGGTAGCCTGCTTACTTGGCCATTTTTGATGGTGTCTAAGGCAAGCCTGGCAGACCATTCCATTGATCGAACTTACCTGGCCTTTTGGTGAGATTATATTTTGATCGGATTGCTTGACTATTCGAGCTAACACATGTTAGCTAGGTAAATCAGTTTCACTGATTTAGGTGCTCCTACACCAGCCTATTAATGGTCCCCCTTAAACTGACTTGATGAAGTTAGTGGAAGGATCATGACAAGCTGGTTAATTTGACCTACTCACTTTTATAAATAAATTCTCTAAAATTATTAGGTCCCTAAAATAAAATAGTTATATGATAACCGAATCATAGCCTCCCATTAAAGTGGATGATAATGGGCCCATCAGTTGGATAATCATTGGAGGCCCAAAGAACTGGTGCTTATCGGTTGATGGAATTATCATTCATTATATGATCTCTTGGATACATCTTTCTAAATGGTGGTCAGGTGGGCCAACCAAAGTTGGGCCTAATCATTCATTGGTTGGATGGGCCAAGTATGGTCATGCTAATAGTTGGACCTAATTGGACCCTTTGTTGACATGGCCAAAGCCAACTGATCAGAGCCTGAGGCAAAATTTAATTACTGTAAATTATTTAGAGAAATAATTGGTTATGAACCTACCCTTAGATATACATGGGTGGGCCAACCAAAGTTCAGCTTGTGTACAGTCTATGTAGATTCTAATACCCACTAAGGAATTAGGATAATTCCTCAAATTGGAGGTTGAGGCTACCAATTCGAATAAAATAGTGGGAGAAATCTTTTGATTAAAGTCCAAATCTTTAGGTTTGATAAATCAATTAATAATTAGATTTTGATTTTTCTTTGTCTAGACATGGCCACCAATGAACCTAAGGAGCCAGCTACCAATTAGACTGAAAGTTGAAGATTATCTTTTGATTTTTCTTTTGATTTTTCGATAGCTGGTACTAAAAGTTGAAGATTATCTTGGAGCATGAATGGATCCTAAATTTGCTGATGGATCCTACACCTGAGGAGCCAGCTACCAATGCACGTGGAATAGTCAGAGACACTTATCAGAAGTGGCTCAATGATCGAACCACAGTACGCTGCATTATGTTGGCTGTGATGAGCGATGAGCTAAGTCGTAAATTTGAGATAGCTCAGCCAAACGAAATGCTCCAAATATTGGAGGATTCTTTTAGCACATCCGATGATGTTGAGAGGCACAAGACTAGTTGTGCCATCTTCAATGATAGAATGCAGGATGGTGCCTCTGTCACTGATCATGTATTGTACATGATCGAGCTGATAGAGCGCTTGAGCAAGCTCGACTTTTCCTTGCACAAACAACTTGGAAAAGATGCAATATTAAACTCAGCCCAAGTCTTATCTCTCATTCCTTACATATTATAAAATGTCAAAGCCTGAAGTGGACTACCATGGGTTACTGGGGTTACTTCAGAACATTGAGAAGGATCACCAACTCCATAAGGAGTCAATGAACTTAGTGTGAGGTTCGTCTTCTTGTTCTCGATCCTTTGGAAAACGAAAGAAGAATAAGAAGAAAAAAGCCAAGAAAGTACATGTTCATGCTAGGACACCTATGCAGGCTCAGACCCCAAAGACCATGCCCGATAAGAGTCAAGCCAAATGCTTCTTTTGCGAGAAGCAGGGGCATTGGAAGAGGAACTATCCTCAGTACATTGCCTTCCTAGATCCAAATAGATAGAGAAAGAACCAAGCTATTGCTAGGCAAGGTATTTATATGATAACTCCTTGCAATTTTTTTATTTGTGATATTACTGATTGGGTATTAGATACCGGTAGCTCTTACCATATTTGCAATTCATTGCAGAGATTTCAGGTCAGTAGAAGATTCGAGCAAGATAAGAGATTCCTGAACGTTGGAGATGGAAGACCAGTTCCAATTCTAACTATAGAAATTTGGAATCTTGTATTTAAATCTCACACCATTGCTCTTAGTGATTATCATTTCTGTCCTAGTTTCTTTTTAAATATCATTTTTGTAGGCCTTTTGGCCATGAACAATTATGAAATTTCAATAAAGAAATAAGTTTGTAATGTCAATGTGAATGGTGTTACTGCTTTCTATAGATAATTGAATAATGATGTATATATATTATCACAACCTATTAATATAGTGTATTCTACTGGCAAGCACCCTAGATTGGATAGTGTATCAAATATCTACTTATGGCACTGTAGGCTAGGTTATATAAATAAGAATAGGATAAACAGGTTGACTCAGGAGGGAATCCTCAAAGTTAATGGTTGTGAATGACTTTCAACCTATGAGTCCTATCTTCTTGGTAAAATGACCCAGTCACCATTCACCAGAAAAGGTGAGAGAAATAATAAGCTCTTAGGTCTAGTACATACTGATGTATGCAGACCAATGAGCACAAGTGTTAGAGATGGATATGTCTACTTCATCACTTTCATAAATGATCTATCCAGATATGGATATATCTATCTAATGAAACATAAGTCAGATTCTTTTGAAATGTTCAAACGATTTCGAAGTGAAGTAGAAAAACAAACTGAAAAGAGTATTAAAACTCTTTGATCTGACCGAGGAGGAGAATACCTTTTTGGTGAGTTTCTCACATATCTAGGAGAGAATGGAATTCTCTTCCAATGGACTCCTCCTAGAACACCACAGCATAATAGTGTGTCTGAAAGGAGGAATCGGACTCTATTAGACATGGTCCGATCCATGATGGGATTTGCCAGCTTGCCAATATCCTTCTAGGAATATGCACTTGAATCGACTTATTATCTATTAAATATGATTCTAAATAAGTCTGTAGTTAAAACCCCATATGAGATATGGATAGAACGTAAGCCAGCACTTTCACACCTTAGGATTTGGGGGTACCCGACTTATGTCAAATGATTAGTTATAGGCAAACTTGGACCTAGGTCTGACTAGTGTACATTCATAGGGTACCTAAAAGAGACCAAAGGATACTATTTCTATCATGCTGATGAACAAAAGGTGTTCGTCAGTCTTAGGGTAACCTTTTTGGAAAAGGAGTTTCTTGATGAAGGAACTATTGCCTCTAAGGTTCAACTTGATGAAGTTCAATAGGTAGAAAGTCCAACATAGAATATGGAACCTAAGTTGGATTTGATCAGATCAGATCTGAAGCCTAGTGAACTTACACCATTAAGGCAATCCGATAAAGTACCCCACCATCCAAATAGATACTATGGATTCTTGATCTAGGATGGTGATCCCATCGAACTTCATGAGAACGATGAGGACCCAATCACTTATATGGATGCAATGCAGAGATCCGACTTTGAGAAATGACTAGAAGCCATGAGGTCCAAAATGGATTCCATGAAGGTCAATGATGTATGGATATTAGTTGATCCACCTGAAGGGGTTAAACCCAGTGGGTGTAAATGGGTCTTCAAAAAGAAGAGGGGCACAGACAAAAAGGTGGAGACCTATAAAGCCTATCTGGTTGCCAAGGAGTATTGTCAGCGTTATGGTATTGACTATGACGAGATGTTCCCCCCTATGGCAATGCTCAAGTCCATTCGGATCATGCTTGCCATTGTTATCCATCTCGACTAAGAGATCTGATAGATGGATGCGAAGACAACTTTCCTAAATGGAAAGCTGATCGAAGAGATGTATAAGATACAACCTGAAGGGTTCACATCCATAGATGAGTCCAAGGTGTGCAAGCTTCAGAGATCCATTTATGGATTGAAGCAGGCATCTCAAAGTTGGAACATGCATTTTGTTAAAGTGATCAAAATGTATGGCTTCATTAAGAACAGAGAAGAACCCTGCATTTACAAATGGACAAATGGTCCAACAATGGTATTCCTTATTTTGTACGTGGATGATATTCTTTTAATCAGGAATGACATCCCCACACTACAAGGAATAAAAGTCTGGTTGTCATCACAATTCTTCATGAAGGACTTGGGTGAAGCATCCTACATCCTAGGGATGAAGATCTATAGGGATAGATCTAAAAGGATGCTTGGTATATCCCAATCCACGTACATAGAAACTGTACTGAAGAGGTTCAGCATAGAGAATTCCAAAAGGAGCTATCTTTCGATAGGCCAAGAAATTTCTCTCTCTAAGAAAGATTGTCCGACAACTCCTGAAGAGAGAGAGTGTATGAGTAGAATTTTATATACTTCGATAGTGGGATCTATGATGTATGCAATGACATGTACGAGACCAGACGTGGCATACTCGCTAGGAGTAGTGAGTAGATACCAGTCTGATCCTAAAAAGAATTATTAGAAGATGGTTAAAACCATCCTTAAGTATTTGAGAAATACTAAAAACCAATGGTTGG
This sequence comes from Cocos nucifera, assembly GCA_006176705.1. Classification (NCBI taxonomy): domain Eukaryota; kingdom Viridiplantae; phylum Streptophyta; class Magnoliopsida; order Arecales; family Arecaceae; genus Cocos; species Cocos nucifera. The sequence goes on along the minus strand of QRFJ01000053.1, from coordinate 1,200,482 downwards.
TTTATGGTGAGTCAGATCTGAAGCTTATGGGGTTTACAAACTCTAGCTTTCAATCTGATCATGATGATAGTAAAAGAGTGTCGAGGTATATCATTACTCTAAATGGTGGAGCCATATGCTGGAAATGTTTCAAGCAGCTTACTATGGCTGACTCTGTTTGCGAAGCAGAGTACATGGCAGCATCAGATGCAGCAAAGAAAGCTATGTAGCTGAGGAAGTTCATCACCGAGCTCAAAGTAGCATGCTCCATTGATGGTCCAGTCCTGCTCTACTATGACAGCACTGGCGCCATAGTTCAAGCAAAGAAATCGAAGGCACACCAGCGAACAAAGTATATTCTACATTGATTTCATTTGGTTTGTGAGATCGTGGATCGTGGTGACGTCATTCTTCAGAAGATTGACAAAAATGAGTACCTAGCCGAGTGGGTATTAGATACTATGTCGTGTGGCATTAGGACAAGTGGGAGTTGTTGAAAATTGTGACCCAAAGCCAATCATCAATCTGTTAATGGTTGAGATATTGTAATTAATTTATTAATTAATGAAAAATATTTTGGCATCTTTTTTCATCACAAGTTCACATATTCTAATGAACTTCATTGTTGTGTTGAAGTCCTTAGGATTTTTTAGTTTTGATAAAGAGAGGATTTATCGATTAGTCTTTAAATTTGTTCACGACCAAATGATAGGCTATAAATTAGAACGATAGCATCTATCGAGCATAGGTCGCTATATGCCATATAGATTGGTTGTCCTCTTAATAAGAAGTGTGGAGATACTGGTATGACATACAGGTGAGATGTATGGGTACATCATCATTAAACATGACCAACTCTAGAGATTCTACTGTCAAAAATATCTCTAATGGGATATAGGTATAAGTATCCCTTTGACCTGAGATCACCTCAGTGACTTGTAAGCAACTCACTATGCCTTGGTACCAAACTAACTAAATTTTTAATTCAGTAATGGAAGGTTTTTGGGCATAGTCAAGTACTTGCAAAGCCAGAGTATGATCAAGATGGAATTGACCACTCCAAGAGTTGGAGAAGAATGTATCACTGTATTTCAATATAGCAAAATCTTGGCCAAGATAATCCATCAGATGAATTTGATATTTTAAAATACAATGTGGACAACCTGATCAGAGTTAATAGTCGAACTCTGATGTGTCCTATGAGCATTATGGTCAAGGGGATGAATTATATGAAAACTATATCCACATGGGTTCTAAAGTTGGTGTTCTACACCTTTGACCTATCCGACCATTGGGTATCATTGCTAGATGGCCACTTTGATTGGTATAAAAATTTATTTTTTTGCTATCGACTTAGGTTTGGACCTATGAGGTCACACACATTAGAGCTTATGATCTGATTGGATGGTTGATCAATGATTAAGAATCATTCTACGGTTAAACAATCAAAATGATTGGTGTTTAACCTAGTGCAAGTGTTGTAGGAGGATTGATTAGCAATTGAATTGCTAATTGACTTAATTTGATTAAGCCAATAGGTTGAGATTAATTTTAATTAAATATAATTTCATTAGATTTGGTTTGGGCTTGATTGGATCAAGTCCAATTGGTTTATTGGATAAGCCAAGTGCAAGGAAGAACTAGTCCTAGTCTAACTAGGACTCGGATTGACCCAATTTTTTAATTTGATTAGAAAATAAATCAAAATTAAATCTAATCTAATCTAAATAATTAAGTTCTTAAATGGGTTAGGGTCTTATTTAATTAAGTTGGTTTAATCTTAATTTTACTTGGTTAAAAGATCTTGTTTGACCAAGTCAAAAAAGGAGTCCTAGTATGACTCGGACTCCCAATCTCCTTGTGCCACCTTGGTCCCAATGCCCTCCATTCCTATTTTTTAGGTATTTTTGAAGGAAAATTCCTTTCTTCTTGATTTTCACACCCCCTGTCTCCCTCCAAGTCATATTTGAAAGTTAGGTGGAAGACGAAGTCAAAGGAGGAATTGGTTTTGTTTAGGATTCTATGAGATAGAATCCTTATTGACCAAAACATCTTCCATTGAGTCCCGCCCCCTCTTTTAATTAATTCTTCTATTGTTCTATGAAAATAATCTTCTTTTTTGTGTGCCCTCCCTTGCTGGTCTACACCAAAAATTATGGAGGAGGTGCCCAAGAGTTGGGCGCCCCAACAACTTTCCATGTTTGGATATTCCTAGTCTAGAAATTTGACCTAACTTGGACTCTTCTTTTTTTCTATTTATTGGATGAATTTTGCTCTAATTTTTTTATGAAATATAGAGCTTTGGGAGACGTTTGGGGTGTGCAAAAATTAGAGGAAGAGGGTCTTAGGGCCTAGGGGTTCCAACTCTACCCACGCCCCTCTATCTTATTCGACCCTTTTTTTCTTGGTTTTGTGTATGAGAATCTATGGTATCAGAGCATCTAGGTTCTATTATAACATGTTTATGTATGCTTTAGATTAAATCTAAAAATTAAAGTTAATTAAAGATCGCACATACTATCATAAGGTTGTCCTGTTGTAAGGTTAACCCCTTACAATAAAAAGGTTGTCCTAGTATGTGCCGATCTAAATCATTATCATGAATTATTTAGATTAAATCTAAAAAAATTATGATTTAATTTTTTGATTTAAATATAAAATTTAATAGATATTAGATCTATTTTAGATTATTTAGATTAGATCTAAATAATATCAGGATTGCACATACTACCATAAGGTTGTCCTGCTGTAAGGTTTATCCATTACAGTGGAAAGGTTGTCCTAGTATGTGCTGATCTGAGAAATCTAAGTCATAAATATGTTAGATGAGATCTAAAATAATTTATGATTTATTTTTAAATTTTAAATCTAATTTTAAATGATTTATGATCTGATCTACATGATGTGTTTTATGTTTAGATCTAGATCTTCTTATTGCATATGTTGATATGTAATTTTTGTTTTGAATCTAGAATGTATATGTATGATATATTTATTTTGTAGAAATTAAATCACGAACTTACTTTCTACAAAACTCTAGATTTAAAATCCTAGGACATAATCTAAACAATGAAACAAATCAGATCTAAAATTATATATTGAATATGATTCAATACAGTTTGAAAATATTTCAAACAATAAAATTAGAAACTAGTTTTGAGATTCCATAAACCTAAACCCATAAGACTTGAACTTAATTGAGAACTAAGTGATTGTTTAGGATCTAGGTTTGTGATTTGAAGATCCTAAGATAATTTCATAAAACATGGGTTAAAGGAAAATGGGTTAGCTTTGATCAGGTCCTTAATTGGGTTAGACCTAGGGTTAAATTAAATATAAACATAGCTAAGAAATTGATCAAACCTAATTAATAGTTAATTAGGATTAGGTCATTTCTATAGATAACTTCAATAGTTGTTGTTGATCAAAGTCCATACATCTAACAAATGGATGCTGATCATGGCTTAGTGGTTGTACCCGAGTCTTTAGGTAGACCAAATCAAAACTAACAAATCAATTGGTGTCTAAGATAAGTCCGGCATCCTAGATCGATGGTTTTTAATTGGTAGCCTACTTACCTGACCATTTTTTATGGTGTCTAAGGCAAGCCTTGGTAGACTCTTCCACCGATCTCACTTATCTAATCAATGTGGTTAATCAAGCTTTTGATTAGGTTGCTCATTGATTCGTGCTAACCCATGTCACATAGAAAATCAGTGAGACTGATTTAGGTGCCCATGGACCGTAATTGATCCTAGTCCTCATCAGTGACTTGCGAAGTCAATGGGAAGACTTGACTTGGTGAAATCAGTGGAAGCAAATTGGTCCATATCCTTTCTATCCTTAAATCATTAATAATTTAAATTCTATAAAATTATTAGGTCCTTAAAATGATAAAGTTATGGAGATAATGGAGTCGTAGCCTTCCATTAAGGTGTTTGATAATGGGTCCATTAACTCAATAATCATTGAAGGTCCAAAGGCTTAGTGCTTGTTGACTAATGGAATTATCATCCATCATATGATGACTTGGATGTGTCTCTCCAATGGTGGTTGGGTGGCCAACCAAAGTTGGGCCTGATCATTCATTAGTTCGATGCACCAAGCATGGTCATGTTAATGGTTGGAACCAACTGAACCCTTTTCTGAGAAGGCTAAAGCCAACAGATCAGGGCCTGGGGCAAAAATTAAAATTACTAAAAATTATTTGAAGAAATAATTGATTATGAACCTACCCTTAGATGTACATGGGTGGGCCAACCAAAGTTAGGCTCGTGTGTAGTCTATGTGGATTCTAGTACCTACTAGGGAATTAAAGTAGTTCCTTGAATTGGAGGTAGAGGCTACCAGTTCAAATAAAATAGTGGGAGAATCTTTAGACTAAAGTCCAAGTCATTAGGGTTAAAATGATTCATATACAATAGGTCATTGTTCTCTATTAAGGCTAAATCCTAATTGCTCCTATTAGTGTTAGATAGTGAAGACTTATGGATCCAACTTCGATAATCAGTATCAAAAGTTGAATATTGGTTCAGTAGTACAAATAAGTTCATATTGGGAATTTTGAGCCCAGTCAAAATAATTAATCCAAGGTTAACCCAAATCAGGCATAGTACTTCTAATGTCTGAAACAAGGTCATAGGAAGAAGATATGTCTTGCTTTCCTTGACCATAATAGGCTAAACAAGAGAAAGGAGCAAAAGTTGCTCATTAAAGATGTTATATGATAACACCTTAAAACTTCTCTTCATGTAATTCTACTACCTGGGTATTAGATACCAGTGGTCTTATGCAATTCATTGCAAGGACTTAAGGTATGTGGAATGTACACACCCTAGTTAGATTATGTCATGGATTTCTATGTTTGGCATTACATACTTAGTTATATTGATAAAAATAGGATAAATGGGTTAGCTTGAGAGAAAAACCTCAATATCAATGATTGTGAATCATTGATAGGCTATGAATCTTGTCTTCTTAGAAAGATGATAAAGTAACCTTTTACTAAAAAAGGTGAAGGAGTCGACAAAGTTCTAAGTCTCATACATAGTGATGTATGTAGATCTTAAACTTAAGTGCCAAAGGAAGACATTAATATTTCGTTACAGACGATCTATCTAAGCATGGGTATGTATGGGATGAATCATTTAAAATGTTCAAATGATTCAATAATAAAAAAAAAAATAAACTGAATAAGGTATTAAAACTCTTCAATCAGATCGAGGAGATAAATACTTATCTAGTGAGTTTGTGACATATCTAGGAGAGAATAGAATTCTCTCTCAGTGGATTTCTTTTTAGAATATAGTGTATCTAAAAAAAGAAATTGAACTTTGTTAGACATAGTTCAATCCACAATAGGGTATACTTGTCTGCCTGTTGTAGGGTTGTGCTCTTGTGACTATTTTTTTACTCTAAAAATTTATATCGAGTAAATCTGTTGCATTGACTCCATAAAGGATATGGATCGGGCATTAACCTAGACTCTCTCACTTTCAAGTTTGGAGTTGATCAGCCTATGTCGTATATTTGTACACAAATAAACTTGGATCCTGGTCCAATAAGTATTTAAGGGTTATTAATTCTGCTATGCTAAAGAACATCAGATGTTCATCAGCAGTAGGGCATTCCTTTTGGAAAGAAGTTTCTTAGAGAAGGAAATGATGCCTATCAAGTTGAACTTATAAAAATTTGATTGGTAAAAAAGAATTGACGTTATTTGATAAACCTATAGAACCTGATTTGATCAGATCAAACTCAGAGCCCATTAAAGTGTCACCTTTAAGGAGATCCGGTAGAGTACCGCATTAGCTGGATAGATACTTTAGTGTCTAGATCCTGGATGGCGATCATGTTGAGCTTGATGAGAATAACCAGGATCCAATCACCTATAAGGATACAGTGCAGCGACCTGATTCTGAGAAGTGGCTTAGAGCCATATGATCCAAATTGAAGTCTATGAAAATCAATAGTATATGGACACTAGTTGAACACTTGAAGAGATAAAACCTATTGGTTGTGAATGGATTTTTAATAGGATTAGAGTAGCATAGATGAGAAGGTAAGGACTTATAAAGCCCATCTGAGTATCATCTCAGAGTTCGAACATACGTTCTGAACGTATATCTTAGTTATGAACAAAGACAAACCCTGCACTTATTATTGGGAAAAATATTTTATAGTGTTATTTTTTGTAATGTTTGAGGATGAAATTCTCTTAATCTGTAATAGCATTCTAACATTACAAGAAATAAAGGTTTAGCTGTCATCTTATTTATCCATGTTCGAGATTAGATATGGTATACTCACTAAAGGTAGTGAGTAGATACCAGTCTAATCCAAGTAAGAGCCACTGGAGGATTGTATAGACAATCTCTAAGTATTTGGGAAATGCTAAGATCCAGTGACTCAAATATGAAAGTACTCACCTAAAATATATGGATGTTTTGATTTCAGTCAGAACAAGATGACAATAAGAGAATGTTGAATCATACCTTTATTGCAGAAGCAATCTGTTGGAAAGGTTCCAAATAGGATACTTTAGCCTATTCAATTAGTGATGTAGAGTACATCATGGCATATGATGCTGCCACGTAAGCTGTGTAGTTACTGAGGTTCATTAGCAAGTTGGGAGTGGCGTGCTCCACCCATGGTCCAGTCCTATTGTAGTATTAGAGCCATAGCTCAGGCTAAAGAACCAAAGGACCAGCATATTCTGCATCATTTTCATCTTAGATATTTGATCTGGGTGACGTCGATCTTTAGAAGATCGATGTAAAAGGAGAATTTGACCGATCCATTTGCTAAGGCCTTGGAACTAAGGAGTTCTACAAACTCAAGTGGAAGATAGGATATTTGATATCATTCTGATTGGCTTTAGTCCAAGTGGGAGTTGTTGGAAAATGTGTCCTAAAGCCAATCATCTAAGTAGTAGATGATTGAAACTAATATTGAATTATCTAATAATAATAGTAATTTAGCTATCTCATCATAAAAGTTCTATCTTTCTTAAAAGAACTTCTAAATTATGATGAAGTCCATAGAACCATAATCAATCAATAAAGTAGGATTTATCGGATGGTTCTTAAATTGTTCACGATTAAATGATAAGTTATTAACAAAGATGATAACTTATCGAGTGTAGGTCGCTGTATGCCATATGTATTGGTTGTCCTCGTAACCAAGTGGTGTAGAGATACTGGTATGGCATCCAGGTGAAATATAGGAGTACATTTGCACTGAACGTGACTAATGTAGCACTCTACTATCAAGTGTAGCCAGCTAAGGCCAATGGGTATAAGTGTCCCTCCAAATTGAGATCGCCATAGTGACTTGCGAGCAACTCATTGTACTTTGGTACTGGACTATCTGTATTTTTAATATAGATGATGGAAGGTTTTTGGGTATAGTCAAGTACTTGTAGAGTTGGTGTGTGAGTCAAGATGGGATTGACCGCTCCTGATTAACTTTAGAAAGAGAATGTCTCACTATGTTTTAATTTAGCAAAACCTAGGCCTGGGTAATCCTCGTGAGGTGTCACTGGATTTATAAAATTTTAAGACACAATAGAGATGACTTGTATATGTGTTTGATAGCATACTCGAAGTCGTCTTGAGCATTATTGATCATAGGGATAAATTATATGGTAACCATGGGTCAGAGCTCTAAGAATATTGCTTTGCATACATTCGACCTATCCGGACGTCGGAAACCATTGCTAGATGGTAACTTCGATTAGTACAGGAATTTATTTCTATACTATCGACTTAGATTTGAATATATGGGGTTACATATATTAGAGCTTGTAACCTGATCGGATGGTTAATTGATGATTAAGAATCATTTTGAGGTCAAGCATTCAATAAAATTGATGTTTGACCTAATGCAAGTGTTGCAGGAGGATCAATTAGCAATTGGATTGCTAATTGGCTCAATTTGATTGAGCAATCAGACTAAGATCAAGTCTAATTAAATTAGATTCAATTGGAATTAGTTTGGATTTAATTAGATTAAGTCTAATTGATTTATTGGATAAGTTAATTGCAAGAAAAGAATAATTCCTTATTTGACTAGGACTTTGGTGCATCTGATTGACTTTAAATTTAAATCAGATTTAAATCTTGATTTAATCTAATTTAATTGAGCTCCTAATTGGATTAGGATCATCCTTAATTGGGTTATATTTAATATAATTTAAATAAAATTTAAATTAGGTTTAAAATAATTTTAACCTAGTCAAACAAGAGGAGTCCTAGTTGGACTGGGACTCTCTCTCTATCACTTGTGCCTAAGAAAGCCCATGCCATATTTTAATTCTAGATTTTTTTCTATATTTTTCCATGCCCAATCAAAGGTTATCCATGCCCTATATCAGATTATTTAGAATAAATTTTGACTTGGTTAAAAGCAAGAAGTTGTTAGGATTAGTTTCCTTCTTGGAAGAGCCCTCTTTGACCTTAACTCTTCCCTCCTCTTGTGCGTCCACTTTCCCCATGCCTCCAATATTATTTCCACCCTTTCTTATTTTCTTTAGGGCATTTGTTTTCTATTTCACACAGCAAAAATCAAGGGAGGGGCGTCTAGGTTTTGACCTAGACTTGCAATAGAAGGTGGATGCCTTTTATGTGATGGTTTAAGGATGTGAAAAATTATAAAAAAATTATGAAAAATCAAAGGAAAAGTAGAAGAATGTGTGGAGGATTTGTGGCACCAAGATTCATGGAGAAGAGCCTTCAATTAAGACATCAAAGGTTGATGTCTTGAAGAGACAAGGTAAGAGAGAAGATTGTCTTCTCTTGTGATTTTGTTTAAAAGTCTTTATCCTTTATTTTTCTTTATGATTTTTATGTGATAAAAATCTGAGAGAGAAAGAGGGTTAGGGCTTGAGGAAGGATGGTACTAAGATTCTTAGAGAAAAGGTCTTCATTTGGACATCAATCATTGATCTCATGAAGGCACAAAGGTAAGAGAAGATTATCTTCTCTTTATTTTCTTTTGAGTGTCTTCTTCTTCATTATTTTATGTGAATTTTATATGATAAATATCTGAGAGAGAGAGAGGAAGAGGGCATGGAATCTATGCTTTAAGGTGTTGGGGCATGGTGATCATTTTTGGACATGATCTGATCAAATCCTCATGCGAGAAGAAGAAGAGAAGAAGGTCTTCTCTTAGGATTTTCTTGAGAGCCCTTCTTCTCAATTTTATTTATGAGATTTTTATGAGAAAAATCTGAGGGTGTGATGTCTAGAAAATTAGAAAAAAATTTAGAGGAGAAGGTGTCCTCTGAACCTAGCATAATAGATGCTTTCAAGATATCAACTATTGACATCCTGAAAGAGAAGATTTATCATCTCCTAGGATTTTTTATATGTATTTATTTTTGATTTATGGAAGATCCAAGGGTTGGATTCCTCCCTCATTCTTCCTCATATTTTTTATCTCTTGGATTGTCCAACAGATCCAAAAAATATGTATTTGATTAACCATCAGGAGGGATCCATGGAAAGCTAGCACTTTGAGTGGATCTTCGTTCGATAAACCTCCGATCTATGTTGTAGGTTCATGTGGATCATCTGTAGAGGTCGGATGCATGTGCAACTCTAAAGGCAACAACGGATTCAATCGTAGAGTTTTCAACCCATGCAAAGGTAAAAGATCTGATCTCTTGGTGACCTAGATGTGATCTAGGATTAGATCTAGAATTATTTTAGATCTAGGTATTGATGTGATCAATAACACTTATGATTAATTTAATTTTAGATTTATATTTGCATCATAACATGTTATAGATTCTTGATGTAAGATTTTATAATTTGATTACATGCATATCATAGATTAAATAATTTAATCTATGTCTTCCACTGCTCTACATTTCGAAAAAATTTTGAAATCTATGCATGAAACCCCGCACGTTTTCTATCAATGGTATCAGAGCCTAGGTTCTTGTTACATGATTTTTTTGCATGTCTAGATTATTTCTTAGATTAGATCTAATTTATAATCTAATTATTAAATTTAAAATTAAAAAAAAATTTAGATCTCACGAACTGTCATAAGATTGTCCTGCTGTAAGGTTTATCCCTTACAGTGAATAGGTTGTCCTAATTCGTAATGATCTAACTTTAATCATAAATTTATTAGATTTGATTTAATTTTATCTATAATTTAATATATTTAAAATATTTTTAAATCTAAAAATAAAATATTTTAGATTGTAGGGACTGCCATAAGGTTGTCCTGCTGTAAGGTTTACCCCTTATAGTGAATAAGATGTTATAGTACGTGCTGATCTAGAATATTGATCATAAAATTTAAAATTAGATTTTATGATCTAATTAAAAATATTTTAATCTAGTTTTAATCTTCATAAATATGTTAGATTTGATCTAAGAATATTTATGATTGATTATTATTGAAACTGTTTCAATTACATGAACCTGTTTAGATTAGATCTAAAGTAGATTCATGTTTATGTTACTAGCATATTGATTATGAATCAAACATGCAACTTGATTAATAGAATCATGTTGTAAAAATATTTTGTGAATATGAAAACTATTTTTGAAAAGCCAAACCCCAACCCTTAGCCCAAAACTTAATTAAGAATTAAGAAGTTGTTTGATTAGGTTCTAAGATTGTAAATTGAAGATGCTATGACTGTTAGATATATGTGCCCTAGAAGCCAGAATTGGCTGACACTTGTAATACACTTCTAGGGGCAAAATTGTAATTTTGACTATAATCAAATAAAATGGGTTATTTTCTATCACATATGTGTATTTAGTGTCTATGATACATCCTTTGAGTTAATGGTAATGATAATTCATATTTTCAAGAGTTGAAAATTTAAGACATGAATAATCATTATTAACTCATAAACAGCTCCCGACCATAGGATCATCACGAGGATGGTGATTGATCCGGAAGGTTGGTGTACGATCGCTTCTCTTTAGTAGATGAGTCTTGAGTCTACGGTGTGGAGACACCGGAGCGAGAGTACAGGTACTCGTTAGAGAACGAGGGCACTGAGCGTGACCACCTCGAGTAGTCATTAGGAAGTCTACCTTCTCGTCAATGACTGACTCGATGCTGCAGTAGTGTGTCTGGTTCTTTGACCTGAGATGCATCGGCAGTTCACCTTGAGGGTGTTATAGTTTGACTACAACATTACTCGGTCTCCTAGCCATATGGAACCCTGAGGTGTATGTTGGCTATAGCATGTTCATTGTAGGAACTGGATTGCATCAAGATGGGAATCTATCTACCTCGGTGGTAGAGGAGTAGCCCTATGATGATCATGAGAATCAAGTCCAGAAAGCCCATGGCCATGGCAGAGTGAAATAATAGAAAGAGTTTCTATTTAGATTTTCACATTGGACTTCGAATCGAATGATTACATCATATGACAGAGACTAGGGTTTGACGAGTTCACCTTAACCCTAATCTGATCGGGGCTCAAGATAGAAGAACTTAATCACACAGGTAGCTGCACCAAGAGGTTCGCATTCAGCTCTGATGGGTTGCCACCATATACTGCTAGGTGTCACTGGTGGATTTTGGGAGCAATTAGAATGATTTAGATGATCGATCATTCTAGCTGTTCGAATCAGAAGAGTTCTGATCCATCGAAAGGAGTTTCGATGATGTCTATGATAGAGATCATGACATATCCCATTACCATACAGAACTGAACCTAACTGGGTCACACAAACAAGGGTTTGAATCTGGTGATCATCAATTGAACTGATCTAGTTCAATTGATCTGAATGAGATTCAATTAGGTTCAAGGAAATCGTGCTAGCACTCGATTGAACCTAACGTTCTTCTTTTACTATCATAAATAAGTTGTCCTGACTGAGCCAAAGGAGTTTGTGCTCAATCAGAGGCCTTCATATGGTCTGACTGGAGGTTGTCCAAGTCAGAATAGGTTGTCTTATTTGTAAGACATTACCTGCCATTTTTGGTCACCTGCCATTTCTTGTTCTTTGACTTTGGTCAAAAGTCTACCTTTGACTGGTCAAACGTTGACCATTGACCCTTTGACTTTTGACCACATGTCATGCACCTATTGGAGAGCTGGTGGGGGCCTGTCCCCCTGCCAGAACCTGGCAAGGAGAAGGGCGCACGCCAAGGGTGGCGTGAGCCCAAGTAGGAGGCGCCTAGGAGTCCTTGTTGGACAAGGACTCCACCTCCCTTTTGGATTCCAATCAGAGTTCTACTAAGAATCCAGTTTGACTGGTCTTAGGCACCCTCTAAGGAGGAATCCAGGGGTCTCTATTCCAACCAATCAGATTTAGATCTGATTTCACAAAGGGTTGTGATTGGTTGAGAGGAAGAGGAGTTGGATCACAAGAGGTCTATAAATAAGACCCTGCGCCCAACCCTAATTCAAGTGAATGCAATTAGACACGCCCCAAGGCTGCCTCTCCCCTCCTTCTCCATGCCATAGTCTCTTCTCCCCTTGCTCTCCACGTCCAAAAGTGTTTTGGATTTAGGTTGGTGCGATTCAGATCAAGGAAAGGCGATCAAAAGCAAGAAGGCTGCGCTGCTGCAAAAGGACGACTGCAGATCTTCAAAAGAGTTTTGAAGATCCTCCAGATCAGATCCAGATCTGATTTTTGGAGGTGTGATAGAGAAGAAGAGGATCTCCAGATCCAACCCGAGTGGATACCGGTAGAGGCCAGGCGCTTGCGTGGCTAAGATCCAGAACCTTCCGCTGCAATCAGGATCATCTACAGGGTAATAGGATTACCCAAATCAGGTAAATTAAATTTGATTTAATTTATCTTATTTTATTTTATTTATTAAAATAATAAGAATCAGATCTGAAACATATCAAGATCTGATTGAGATCAAGAGAAAATTTTTGAAATATATCTCTTGATCTGATCAGATCTGGACGAACCTGGACCGGGAAATCAGGATTTCCCTTCAACTGGTATCAGAGCCATGGTTCTAAATTGTTTAGATCTGATTTTAATTTTATTTTAATTAGAAAATAAAGTGATTTCAGATGTCACATGAGATGTGATCAGATCTGAAATCAGAAAAATTAAAATTAAATGATTTGGATCTAAGAACATGAAGATATGCATGACTAGTTCTAGAATAGAATAGTTCTATAGAATAGTTTTGCATGTCTTTGATTTAATCTGATTAAATCATATTTTAGATCTTCTTATTTACTATTTTCTGATATTATAAGTGTTATAATAACATCTGATAAACAGCAAATAAAAATTATTTAATTTTAAATATCATATGAGATATGATAGATGCATGACTAGACTAGTTGTAGAATAGTTCTACATAATTGTCTAGATTAGAATTTATTTTGATTAGATCAATTTAAATCTAATTTTTTAGATTATTATGTGATAATTTAGATCTGAAAACATGCATGATTATGATACATGAGATGTATGCAAAATATGCCTTGATTAGATCTAAATTTGTATATGAGATATATGATATAGATCTATAACTGTTTTGTAGATTTACATGTTCCTGATTAGGCATTCCTCTTTGGCCGTCCGGTCAATAAAGAATGAAGAAGGGTTTAAAGGCCCTCTCTTTCCCATTCGATGGGGTGTTCTTATGACGTGTAGGGGTGCTGCGTGTTCGTCCTTATCAAATCCAAAACTTACTTTCTGCAAAACCCTAGATCCTGAAACCCTAGGATTTATTGTGCATATTTTGTTTATGAACCCAACTTAATTTAAGAATTAAGTTTATGGAATATCAATTAGGTCTAAAATTGAGAATTTTAGATCTAAGACATATTCATAATACTGGGTTCGGGCCTTGGGTAGCTCAATTAGGTCTAAGCGGTTGATCAAATCGAATCAAGAGTTGTTAGATGGGATCAACAATGCTTAAATTGACCAAGCCTAATAGGGATTAAGTCTGGTCAGAGATCGAGTCACGATCAAGCAAAGACCTAATTAGGCTCAGAGGTAGAGTTGGATTGTAGGCTAACCAATTGGTTCTGACTCAATAATTTGGTGTCTAAGGTAAGTTGGCACAGACGACTGACTGGTTTTAATTGGCAAGCTACTCGACCTGAATGCGTTCTTGTGGCGAGTTAACGGCATATTCCTTCCACGGCATATTCTTCCATCGGTCTCACTTACCTGGCCATATTTGTTGACACAGTTCTGATCTGAGGTGGTCAATAATCCGAGCTGACCCATGCACTAGGTTAGTCATAATTGTTATGACAAAGCCAATTCTTTTTTTAACTAAGAGACCTGAATCATTCTCCCTAAGAAAAGATTAAGTCCGAGTCTTCCACCATTGTAAGACATGCGGGCCATTCCCGGGGTTGGCTTTGTCTCTGGCTGGATACAGTGGCTCAGTTGCATCGGAAGATGCAAACCATGTCTATTAGGCATTGGATGCTATGGGCTGGAGGATGAGTTGGGCTCAATATTTCGGATACGCGTGAGAGACCCAATTAGGAACCCAGTATGCAAATGGTGGGTCTGACTAACTAAGGAGTGGATCAATATTCCGGATACGGTGAGATTCATGAATTAGAGACCAAGTGTGGTGCACCATGATTAGAGAATCATTGAACAAGAGTTGTTCACTCATTTGGCTAACCCATCACCGAATAACTGTTAGGTGAGGTGATGAGTCAGTTTGGTGAGACCGCACCACCACTAGAAATCATCAATCGCGAGATTTTCCGCATCTCTACAGAGGGATATGGGATCCGAGAAAATAGTGGGAGCTAATTTGTTTAAAAATAAATTCCTAAAACAAATTGCGTTCAAAATTACAGTATCTAACTAGAATCTTTGACTCTTCTACAGGAAAATGTCTGCATCCAACCCACTGGCACGATCCTAGACACACATAGACTGACTGGACCCAATTATATAAAGATTGCTCAGGAACTACAAAATTGTTTTGCGGTTCAGAGAAGTTAAAACATGTTTTGGACAGGACCCTCCCACCTTACCAGCTCGTCCATCCACTGAACAGAGAGCGTCTCTGGAAAAATGGATTGATGAAGACAATAAGGCCAGATACTACATGTTGGGCTCGATGTCTGATGAGCTCCAGCGCCAACATGAAGATATCGGGACTGCTCGCCAAATGTTGGCTCACCTACAGGAGATGTTTGTGAACAGAGTCGCGCACCAAATATCAAGTCACAAAACGACTTTTTTAAGGCTAAGATGCGCCCCTGAATGGCAGTCAGTCCAAGATCACTGTCTGACAATGATCAAGGACATGGAAGAGCTTGAGAAGCTCGCGTGTGAAGTTGGACTTGGACTTGCAGAATGATATCCTTGACTGATGCATATGGGCAATTCATCATGAATTACCACATGCATAAACTTCAAAATTCCTTGGCCGAGTTGATGAATATGCTGGTTACCGCTGAGCTTTCTATGAAAGGTTCTAAAGGCTCAGTTCTTGCTATGGAACGGACTTCTTCCAAAAGAAAGTCTTATGGAAGAAAAAAGAGCAAAAAAAAAAAAAAAAATCTGTGAAAAAGCAAAAGGTAGAAGGATCAAAGAAGAAGAAGGCAGAACTGAAGAAGAAGCGTCGATGGCAAAGGAAAGTGTTTTCCATTGCAACAGCGACGGCCATTGGAAGCGGGAACTGCCCTACTTACCTTGGCCACCCTGAAGACAAGAGGAAGGTCCTTCTGGAGGTATGCTCATTATTGAGTTCTAACCTTATTGTTCTTCTGCATCCAGTTGGGTGCTTGACTCTGGTTCTAGTGCTTCATCTGTGCACTTCTATGCAGGGTCTTGAGGATAGCAGGAGCGCTGAGGGATGGGAGACATGATCCTACGCATCGGTAATGGAGCAAAAGTTTGCTGCAGTTAGCCGTGGAACATACCCTCTGCGATACCATCTGGTTTAGGACTTAGCTTAAAAGGCTGTTATTATGTGCCTGCAGCTAGCAGGAATTTGATTCTATTTCATGCTTAGCACAAGAAAGGTTATGTGATCACCTTCTTTAAGGACCATTGTAACATTTCTTATGAAAGAAATAAAATTGCAAATGGTTTCCTTGTTAATGGTCTTTATCAGATTGCATATTGATGTACCTATTTTAACTATCGAGCAAAACGTGAATGCCAAACGACCAAGGGATAGTCAAACGACAGATGATCTTATTGGCACCTGAGATTAGGTCATATAGCAGAAGATAGGATTAACAAATTGGAGAAAAATGGGCTATTGAGTCCATGACTTTGAGTCATATCCAACTTGTGAATCTTGTCTTCAAGGCAAAATGACTCTCACCTTTTGTTGGACATGGGGAGAGGGCCATAGATCTCCTTTGCCCTAGTACATACTGATGTGTGCGGCCCATTCAATGTGCCGGCGAGGCAATTTTGTCTACTTCATTACCTTACGATGATCTGTCTAGGTATGGGTATGTGTATCTTATGAGACACAAGTCTGAAGCCTTTGAAAAGTTCAAAGAATTCAGACATTAAGATAGAAAAAAAACAAACTGTAAAAAACCCATTAAGGTTCTTCGATCAGATCGAGGAGGTGAATAATCCTTAGCCGAGGAATTCCTAGGACTATCTTAAGGAAAATGCATAAAAAATAAGGTTCTCTCAATGGACTCCACCAGGAACACCTCAACTCAACGGGGGTTTTCAAAATGGAGAAATCGGACTCTATCTGGATTATGGTTCGATCCATGATGAGCTTCACAAACCTCCCTAATTTTCTTTGGGGACATTCATTACTTAACTTCAATTTATCTACTAAATAGGGTTCCCTTCTAAATCGTCCTACCACACCGTATGAGATATGCACGGTAAGAAACCAAGTCTGAGTCATCTCAGAATTTGGGGTTGTCCGGCTCATGTCAAAAGAAAACAAGCGGATAAGTATAGAGTTTAGGTCCTTTAGAGCTCGATTCATTAGGGAAATCCTAAAGAGTCATTAGGATACTATTTCTACATTCCAGAAGACCACAATGTGATTGTGAGTCGACATGCCATATTTCTTGAAAAAATAGTTTATCAAGATAGTGGCATTAGAAAGCAGATTAAGCTTGATGAGAAAGTCTCACAAGCAAACGCGCTAAGGACCAAGATGGAGACCAAATCAGGTTGAGCCAATAAGAACACTACCTCCTCCAACTTGTAGATCGGAAAGAGTTTCCGCCCCCTGAAAGATACTTAGGTATTATTTTCGGAGGATGTAAGGAAATGTTCCTCGTAGGTAATGATGCTCATGGAGATGATCCCGAGAAACTTACAACGAGGCGATATCAGATATCGACTTCTGAGGAATGGCTTGAGACAATGAAGTCAGAGATTGACTCGATGCACTCAAACCAAGTCTGGACCTTGGTAGATCCATCAGAAGGTATAGTACCTATTGGGTGTAAAGGGATCTTCAGAGAAAAAGATTGGTGCAGATGGAATGTGGAGACATTCAAGCTAGACTGGTGGCAAAAGGTTATAGTCAACGTGGAGGCATTGACTATCAGGATACCTTTTCCCCGGTAGCTATGCTAAAATCATCCGCACATTGCTTGCCGTGCAGCCTATTTTCGATTATGAAATATGGCAAATGGACGTGAAAACGGCTATTCCTAAATGGATATCTTGAGGAAGATATCTACATGGAACAGCCGCCTAGGTTTCACATCCAGTGATACTGATCACAAGGTTTGCAAGCTGCAAAGGTCCATATATGGACTTAAGCAAGCATCTCGGAGCTGGAACACTCATTTCAATGATGTGATCAAAAAGTTTGGTTTCATCAAAAATGAAGAGGAACCATGTGTTTTCAAAAGGGTCAGTGGGAGCGTTGTTGTCTTCCTCGTATTGTAACGTGGATGACATCCTCCTTATTGGGAATTGTAATTCCCATGTTGACATCAGTCAAGATGTGGTTGTCCAAGGAATTCTTCCATGAAAGACCTAGGTGAAGCATCCTTTATTCTAGGAATTAAGGTCTATAGGGATAGACCGAATAGGATGCTAGGACTTTCACAGAAGTATGTACATAGAGGAAGTACTAAAGAGGTTTTAGTATGGAAAACTCTAAGAGGGATTAATACCCTTCAGACATGTATTCCTCTTCCTCAAAAGATGTGCCCCAGCACACCTGAGGAAATAGAACCGCATGAGCGCAAGATCCCTTATGCTTCTGCAATAGGGAGCCTCATGTATGCCATTGCTATGTACACGACCTGATATAGCCCATGCTGTGAGGTGTCCACAAGCAGATATCAGTCAAATCCAGGTTGAAGAACACTGGACTTCTGTGAAATGTATCCTTAAGTACTTGAGAAGAAACTAAGGATATGATGTGGTCTTTGGTAATGGAGAACTCCAAGTTCAGGGATACACAGACTCGGACTTCATGTCCGATATAGATGATCGAAGTCGACATCTGGAAGTCTTTTGTGTGCAATGGTGGAGCTGTCAGCTGGAAGAGTTCCAAGCAAACTGTGTAGCAGCTTCCACCATGGAAGCAGAATATATAGCTGCATCAGAGGCTGCAAAGGACATTCTGGTCAAGAGAAGTTTGCTGTGCAGAAATTGGAAGTAATGCCAATTCAGAGTTGCCATTCCTCTTATGCGACAACATGGCGTTCATAGCCCTTGCTAAGGAGCCGAGGTCTCACCAAAAGTCCAAGCACATTGAGCGGCGATATCATCTTCATCCGCGATTACCTTGAGAAAGGTTACGGTCAAGAGAGTCAACTCCGCAGATAATGTGGCAGGCCCAATTACAAAGCCGTTGGGCCAGCAGAAGATCGAAGCCCACCTTGAGAAGATGGGACTTAGACTTGTAGCCAATTGGCTTTAGGACAAGTGGGAGATTGTTAGATATATGTGCCCTAGAAGCCAGAATTGGCTGACACTTGTAATACACTTCTAGGGGCAAAATTGTAATTTTGACTATAATCAAATAAAATGGTTATTTCTATCACATATGTGTATTTAGTGTCTGTGATACATTCTTTGAGTTAATGGTAATGATAATTCATATTTCAAGAGTTGAAAATTTAAGACATGAATAATCATTATTAACTCATAAACAGCTCCTGACCATAGGATCATCATGAGGATGGTGAATTGATCCGGAAGGTTGGTGTACAATCGCTCTCTCTTAGTAGATGAGTTCTTAGTCTACGGTGTGGAGACACCGGAGCGAGAGTACAGGTACTCGTTAGAGAACGAGGCACTGAGCGACCACCTCGAGTAGTCATTAGGAAGTCTACCTTCTCGTCAATGATGACTCGATGCTGCAGTAGTGTGCTGGTTCTTTGACCTGAGATGCATCGTAGTTCACCTTGAGGTGTTATAGTTTGACTACACCATTACTCGTCTCCTAGCCATATGGAACCCTGAGGTGTATGTTGGCTATAGCATGTTCATTGTAGGAACTGGATTGCATCAAATGGAATCTATCTACCTCGGTGGTAGAGGAGTAGCCCTATGATGATCATGAGAATCAAGTCCAGAAATCCATGGCCATGTGGTAGATGAAATAATAGAAAGAGTTTCTATTAGATTTTTACATTGGACTCGAATCGAATGATTACATCATAATGACAGAGACTAGGGTTTGACGAGTTCACCTTAACCCTAATCTGATCGGGGCTCAAGATAGAAGAACTGAATCACACAGGTAGCTGCACCAAGAGGTTCGCATTCAGCTCTGATGGGTTGCCACCATATACTGCTAGGTGTCACTGTGGATTTTGGGAGCAATTAGAATGATTTAGATGATCGATCATTCTAGCTGTTCGAATCAGAAGAGTTTTGATCCATCGAAAGGAGTTTCGATGATGTCTATGATAGAGATCATGACATATCCCATTACCATACAGAACTGAACCTAACTGGGTCACACAAACAAGGGTTTGAATCTGGTGATCATCAATTGAACTGATCTAGTTCAATTGATCTGAATGAGATTCAATTAAGTTCAAGGAAATCGTGCTAGCACTCGATTGAACCTAACGTTCTTCTTTTACTATCATAAATAAGTTGTTTCCTGACTGAGCCAAAGGAGTGTGCTCAATCAGAGGCCTTCATATGGTCTGACTGGAGGTTGTTCAAGTCAGAATAGGTTGTCTTATTTGTAAGACATTACCTGCCATTTTTGGTCACCTGCCATTTCTTGTTCTTTGACTTGGTCAAAAGTCTACCTTTGACTGGTCAAATGTTGACCATTCACCCTTTGACTTTTGACCATATGTTCATGCACTATTGGAGAGCTGGTGGGGGCCTGTCCCCCTGCCAGAACCTGGCAAGGAGAAGGGCGCACGCCAAGGTGGCGTGAGCCCAAGTAGGAGGCGCCTAGGAGTCCTTGTTGGACAAGGACTCCACCTCCCTTTTGGATTCAATCAGAGTTCTACTAAGAATCCAGTTTTGACTGATCTTAGGCAGCCCTCTAAGGAGGAATCCAGGGGTCTCTATTCCAACCAATCAGATTTAGATCTGATTTCACAAAGGGTTGTGATTGGTTGAGAGGAAGAGGAGTTGGATCACAAGAGGTCTATAAATAAGACCCTGCACCCAACCCTAATTCGAAGTGAATGCAATTAGACACGCCCCAAGGCTGCCTCTCCCCTCCTTCTCCACGCCATAGTCTCTTCTCCCCTTGCTCTCCACGTCCAAAAGTGTTTTGGATTTAGGTTGGTGCGATTCAGATCAAGGAAAGGCGATCAAAAGCAAGAAGGCTGCGCTGCTGCAAAAGGACAACTGCAGATCTTCAAAAGAGTTTTGAAGATCCTCTAGATCAGATCCAGATCTGATTTTTGGAGGTGTGATAGAGAAGAAGAGGATCTCCAGATCCAACCCGAGTGGATACCGGTAGAGGCCAGGTGCTTGCGTGGCTAAGATCCAGAACCTTCCGCTGCAATCAGGATCATCTACAGGGTAATAGGATTACCCAAATCAGGTAAATTAAATTTGATTTAATTTATCTTATTTTATTTTATTTATTACAATAATAATAATCAAATTTGAAACTTATCAAGATCTGATTGAGATCAAGAGAAAATTTTGAAATATATCTCTTGATCTGATCAGATCTGGACGAACCTAGACCGGGAAATCAGGATTTCCCTTCAATGACATGAAGCATAACACATTGAGTTAATGGGTTAGTGAGGATTAGGTCCATTAATTGAGTGAGACCTAGGGTTAGATTAAAGAATGGACCTAATTAGAGAATTGACTAAATCTAATCAATTATTGTCTTAGATTAGGTCAAGGATTCTCTAGATCAATTACGATAGTTGCAGTTGGTCAAGTCCATGTCTTTAACAAGATCCAAGATGGACTTGATTCTTGGCTACACGGTCTAGCACGAACTGTTAGGTTGATCTAATTGAAGCTAATTAAACCAGTTAAGGTATAAGGTAAATCAGATCAGTGGTTTTTAATTGGCAGCCCACTTACCTGGACATTTCTGATGGTGTCTAAGACAAGCCTGGCAGACCCTTCCACTGATCAAACTTACCTGACCTCTTAGTGAGACTACATTTTGATCGGATCACTTGACTATTCGAGCTAACCCATATTAGCTAGGTAAATCAGTTTGACTGATTTAGGTGCTGCTAGACCAGCCTATTAATGGTCTTCCTTAAGCTGACTTGGTGAAGTTAGTAGGAGGATAATGACAAGCTGGTTAATCTAATCTACTCACTTCTATAAATAAATCTTCTAAAATTATTATGTCCCTAAAATAAAATAGTTATATGATAACTGGATCATAGCCTCCCATTTAGGTGGATGATAATGGATCCATTAGTGGAATAATCATTGGAGGTCCAAAGACCTGGTGCTTATCGTTTGATGGAATTATCATTCATTATATGATCTCTTGGATACATCTCTTTAAATGATGGTCAGGTGGGCCAACCAAAGTTGGGCCTGATCATTCATTGGTTAGATGGGCTAAGTATGGTCATGTTAATGGTTGGCCCTAACTAGACCCTTTTCTGGGAAGGCCAAAGCTAACTAATCAGGGCCTGGGGCAAAATTTAATTACTAAAAATTATTTAGAGAAATAATTGATTATGAACCTATCCTTAGATGTACATGGGTGGGCCAACCAAAGTTGGGCTTGTGTACAGTCTATATGGATTCTAGTACCCACTAAGGAATTAGGATAATTCTTCAAATTGGAGGTAGAGGCTATCAATTTGAATAAAATAGTGGGAGAAACCTTTTGGTTAAAGTCCAAATCTTTAGATTTAATGAATCAATTACTAATTAGGTTTTGGTTTTTCTTTGTGTAAACATGGCCACTTCTCTATTGCTCCGATTATTGTTGGACAATGATATGTTGATGGGATCCAACTTTGGTAGCTGGTACCGAAAGTTGAAGATTATCCTGGAGTATGAACGGATCCTATATGTGCTAATAGATTCTACACTTAAGAAGCCAACTACCAATGCATGTGAAATAGTCAGAGACACTTATCAAAAGTGGTGCAGTGATCGAACCATGGTGCGCTGTATTATGCTGGTTGCGATGAGTGACAAGTTCAGTCACAAGTTTGAGATAGCTCAGCTAAACGAAATACTTCAAGTGTTGGAGAATTCTTTTGGCACACCCGATGATGTTGAGAAGCATAAGACTAGTTGTACCATCTTCAATGCCAAAATGTAGGATGGTGCCTCTATCACTGATCATGTATTGTACATGATCGAGCTGATAAAGCGCTTGAGCAAGCTCAGTTTTCCTTTGCACAAATAATTTGTAAAAGATGCAATACTGAACTTGCTACCCAAGTCTTATCTCGCATTTCTTACACATTATAGAATGTCAAAGCTTGAAGTGGACTACCATGGGTTACTAGGGTTACTTCAGAATTTTGAGAAGGATCACCAACTCCATAAGGAGTCGGTGAACTTAGTGGGAGGTTCGTCGTCTCGTTCTCGATCTTTTGGAAAAGGGAAGAAGAATAAGAAGAAGAAAGCCAAGAAGGTGCATGTTCATGCTAGGACACCTATGCAGGCTCAGACCCCAAAGACTAAGCCCAATAAGTGTCAAGCTGAATGCTTCTTTTGCAAGAAGTGGAGGCACTGAAAGAGGAACTATCCTCAGTACATTACCTCCTGGAATCCGAACAGGCAGAGAAAGAAGCAAGCTATTGCCAGGCAAGGTATTTATATGATAACTCCTTGCAAGTTCTCTTTTTATGATATTATTGAATGAGTACTGGATACCGGTATCCCTTACCATATTCGTAATTCATTGCAGGGGTTGTAGGTCAGTAGAAGATTCGAGCAAGGTGAGAGATTCTTGAACATTGGAGATGGAAGATCAGTTCTAGTTCTAGCTTTAGAAATTTTGAAACTTGTATTTGAATCTCATACCATTATTCTTAGTGATTGTCATTTCTATCCTAATTTTTTTTTAAATATCATTTCTTTAGGCCTTTTGGCCATGAACAATTATGAAATTTCAATAAAGAAATGAGTTTGTAATATCATTATGAATGGTATTACTGCTTTTTATGGATAATTGAATAATAGTGTATATATGTTATCAAAACCTGTTAATGTAGTCTATTCTACTGGCAAGTACCCTAGATTTGATAGTGTATCAGATATCTAGTTATGGCACTATAGGTTAGGTCATATAAACAAGAATAGGATAAACAGGTTGACTTAGGAGGAAATCCTCGATGTTAATGATTGTGAATCACTTCCAACCTGTGAGTTCTATCTTCTTGGTAAAATGATCAAGTCATCTTTAACTGAAAAAGGTGAGAGTGCCAATGAGCTCTTAGGTCTAGTACATACTGATGTATGTGGACCAATGAGCACAAGTGCCAGAGGTGGATATGTCTACTTCATTACTTTTATAAATGATCTATCCAGATATGGATATATCTATCTGATGAAACATAAGTCTGATTTTTTTGAAATGTTCAAATGATTCCAAAGTGAAGTGGAAAAATAAACTGGAAAGAGCATTAAAACTCTTCGATTTGACCGAGGAGGAGAATACCTTTCTGATGAGTTTTTCACATATCTAGGAGAGAATGGAATTTTCTCCCAATGGACTCCTCTTGGAACACCACGACATTATGGTGTGTCCGAAAGGAGGAATTAGACTCTATTAGACATGGTCTGATCCATGATGAAATTTGCCAGCTTGTCGATATCCTTCTAGAGATATGCACTCGAATCAGCTTGTTATCTATTAAATAGGGTTCCAAGTAAGTCCGTAGTTAAAATCCCATATGAGATATGGATGGGGCGTAAGCCAACACTTTCACACCTTGGTGTTTTAGGTTGCCTGGCTTATGTCAAACGGTTTGTTACAGACAAACTTGGACTTAGGTCTGACAAGTGTACATTCATAGGATACCAAAAAGAGATCAAAGGATACTATTTCTATTATGCTGATGAACAAAAGGTGTTCGTCAGCCTTAGGGCAATCTTTTTGGAAAAGAAGTTCCTTGATGAAGAAACTGTTGCCTCTAAGGTTGAACTTGATGAAGTTCAACATGTAGAAAGTCTGACATAGAATGTTGAACCTAGGTCAGATTTGATCAAATATGATCTGAAGCCTAGTGAATCCGCACCATTAAGATGATCCGATAGAGTACCCCACCATCCGGATAAATACTATGCATTCTTGGTCCAGGATGGTGATCCCATTGAACTTGATGAGAACGATAAGGACCCAATTACTTATATAGATGTGATGTAGAGATTTGACTCTGAGAAATGGCTAGAAGCCATGAGATCCAAAATGGATTTCATAAAAGTTAATGATGTATGGACTTTAGTTGACCCACTTGAAGGGGTTAAACCCATTGGGTGTAAATGGGCCTTCAAAAGGAAAAGGGGCGTAGATGAAAAGGTGGAGATCTATAAAGCCCATCTAGTTGCTAAGGGGTATCATCAACGTTTTGGAATTGACTATGATGAGATGTTCTCTTCAGTGGCAATGCTTAAGTCCATTCGGATCATGCTTGCCATTGCTTCCCATCTGGACTATGAGATCTGGCAGATGGATATGAAGACAGCTTTTCTAAATGGAGAGCTGATCGAAGAGGTGTAAATGATTCAAGGTGTGTTTATGGATTGAAGCAGGCATCTCGGAGTTGGAACATATATTTTGATAAAGTGATCAAAACGTATGGCTTCGTTAAGAATGGAGAAGAATCCTACATTTACAAATGTGCAAGTGGTCCAGTAGTGGTATTCTTTATTTTGTACATGGACGATATTCTTTTAATCGAGAATGACATGCCCGCACTATAAGGAATAAAAGTCTGGTTGTCATCATAGTTCTCCATGAAGGACTTGGATGAAGTATTCTACATCCTAGGAATGAAGAACTATAGGGATAAATCTAAAAGGATGCTTCGTATATCCTAATTCATGTACATAGAAACTATGCTGAAGAGATTCAGCATGGAGAATTCTAAAAAGGGCTATCTTTTGATAGCCAAGAAATTTCTCTCTCTAAGAAGGATTGTCTGACAACTCCTAAAGAGAGAGAGCGTATGAGTAGAATTTCATATGCTTCGACAATGGGGTCTATTATGTATGTAATGATATGTATAAGATCAAACATGGCATACTCATTAGGAGTAGTGAGTAGATACTAGTCTGACCTTAGAGAAAATTACTAGAAGGTGGTTAAAACCATCCTTAAGCATTTGAAAAATACTAAGGACCAATGGTTGGTTTATGGTGAGTTAGATCTAAAGCTTATGGGGTTTACAGACTCCAGCTTTCAATCTGATCATGATGATAATAAAAGTGTATCGGAGTATATCTTTACTCTAAATGGTGGAGCCATCTGTTGGAAATTTTTCAAGTAGCATATAATGGCTGACTCTGTTTGCAAAGCAGAGTACATGGCAGCATTAGATGCAACAAAGAGAGCTGTGTGGTTGAGGAAGTTCATCATTGAGTTCAGAGTAGCACCCTCCATTGATGGTCCAGTCTTGCTATACTACAACAACACTGATGCCATAGCTCAAGCAAAGGAACCAAAGACACACCAGCGAACAAAGCACATTCTGTGCTACTTTTATTTGATCCATGAGATCATCGATCGTGGTGACATCGACCTTCAGAAGATCGACGGAAAGAAGAATCTAGCTGACCCCTTCACTAAAGCCCTAGCAATCAAGGTATTCAACAACCATAAGTCGAAGATCGGTATTAGATACTGTGTCAAGTGGCTTTAAGATAAGTGGGAGTTGTTGAGAATTGTGTCCCAATGCTAATCATTAGTCTATTGATGGTTGAGTTATTTTATAATTATAATTAATTTATTAATTAATAAAAATATTTTGGTATCTTTTTCATCATAAGTTTACATCTTTTAATGAACTCTATTGTTGTGATGAAGTTCTTAGGACTGTTTAGTTTTGATAAAGAGAGAATTTATCGATTAGTCCTTAAATTTGTTCACGGCCAAATGATAGGCTGTTAATTAGGACGACCGCATCTATCGAGCATAGGTCGCTATATGCCATATTGGTTGGTCATCCTCTTAACCAAGGTGTGTGGAGACACTGGTATGGCATACAGATGAGATGTATGGGTACATCATCATTGAACGTGATCAACTCCAGAGCGTTCTATTATTGAAAATATCTCTGGTAGGATACAGGTATAAGTATCCCTTAGACCTGAGATTACCTCAGTGACTTGCAAGAAACTCATTGTGCTTTGGTACCGAACTAACTAAATTTCTAATTTAACAATGAAAGGCTTCTAGGCACAGTCAAGTAGTTGCAAAATCGGAGTCTTATCAAGATAGAATTAACCACTCTAAGAGTTGGAAAAGAATGTATCACTATATTTCAATATAGCAAAACCTTGGCCAGGATAATCCATCAGATGGATTTGGTATTTTGAAATACAATGTGAACAACTTGATCAGAGTTGATAGTTGAACTCTAATGTGTTCTATGAGCATTGTGGTCAAGGGGATGAATTATATGGAAACTATATCCACATGGATTCTAAGGATGGTGTTCTACACCTTCGACCTATCCGACCATCGGATATCATTGCTAGATGGTCATTTTGATTAGTATAAAAATTTATTTCTATGCTACCGACTTAAGTTTGGATCTATGAGGTGACTCACATTAGAGCTTATGATTTGATCGGATGGTTGATCAATGATTAAAAATTGTTCTAGGCTTAAACAATCAATACGATTGGTGTTTAACCTAGTAAAAGTATTGCTGGAAGATCGATTAGCAATTGGATTGCTAATTGACTTAATTTGATTAAGCCAATAAGCTGAGATTAAGTTTAATTAAATATAATTTAATTATATTTAGTTTGGGCTTGATTGGATCAAGTCCAATTGGTTTATTGGATAAGCCAAGTGCAAGGAAGAACTAGTCCTAGTCTAACTAGGACTTGGATTAACCCAATTTTTTAATTTAATTAGAAAATAAATTAAAATTAAATCTAATTCAATCTAATTTAATTAAGTTCTTAAATTGGTTATAATCTTATTTAATTAGGTTGGTTTAATCTTTACTTTATTTGGTTAAAAGATCTTGTTTGACGAAGTCAAAATAAGAGTCCTAGTGTGACTAGGACTCACTATCTCCTTGCGCCACCCTGGTCCCAACGCCCCCCATATCTATTTTTTAAATATTTTTCATAGAAAATTCTTTTCTTCCTGATTTTTATACCCCCTCTCTTCCTCCAAGTCATATTTGGAAGTTAGGTGGAAGACCAAGTAAAAGGAGCAATTGATTTTGCTTAGGATTCTATGAGATAGAATCCTTGTTGACCAAAACATCTTCCCTTGAGTGCTGCACCCTCTTTTAATTAATTATTCTCTTATTCCATGAAAATAATCTTCTTTTTTATGTGCCCTCTCTTGCTGGTCTATGCCAATAATTGTGGAGGAGGTGCCTAAGAGTTGGGCGCCCCAACAACTACCCATGTTTGGATATTCCTAGTCTAGAATTTTGATCTAACTTGGACTCTTCATTTTCTCTATTTATTGGATCAATTTTATTCTAATTTTTTTATGAAATATAGAGCATTAGGAGAGGTTTGGGGTGTGTAAAAATCAAAAGAATAGGGTCCTTGGGCGTGGGGGTTCCATAGGCACCAAACTAGGTGTCTAGGTGAGAGAAAAGAGAAGAAGAAGAGGGTCTTCTTCTAGGGCTATTTTATTTTCAATCTCTCCTCCTTTCTTTTGAGTTTTTTTAGAAGAATCTCAGATCAGCAAACTCTCATCTTTTTTCTCATATTTTGGAGAGTCCAAATTTCGAAGAAAGGAGCATCAGATCGACCATTGAAGAAGCATCAGCATAGTACTAGTATGCTATGCTGATTTCCTGCATCGAACTTCAGATCAAAGATCGTAAGCTCATGTGGATGACTTCTAGAGGATGGATGTGTATGCGGCTCATGACTTCATCCTCAAGCTCGGATCAGCAAGTTAGAATATCTAAACTTGCTCAGGTAATAGATCTAATCTATAAACTTCATACCTGCATTTGATGTAGTGTAGATCTAGGTTGATTTGATCAATCTTTTTTTTTTATTTAATTTTAATTTTTGATTTAATATCATACTTTAATCATATAATAGATCTGATATCTAAGTGTTTACATGGTTATTCAAATAAATTTTGGATTTTTTTAAGTCTTCCCCTATAAGATCTTGAAAAAGTTTCAAGATCTACCTGCGAAATCCTAGATCTAGTTCCTTCAATTATAATAGATTTGAGATCTAGGTGTTTATATGGTTATTTAAATAAATTTTAAATTTATTTAAGTCTTCCACTATAACATCTTGAAAAAGTTTCAAGATCTACCTGTGAAACTTTAGATCTGGTTTCTTCAATATGCAATTCATTACAAGGACTTAAAGTAAGTGAAATGTACACACCCTAGTTAGATTATGTCATGGATGTCTATGTTTGGCATTACAAGCTTAGTCACATTGACAAGAATAGGATAAATGGATTAGCTTGAGAGGAAAACCTCGATATCAACGATTATGAATCATTGATAGCCTATGAATCTTGTCTTCTTGGGAAGATGATAAAGTCATCTTTTACTAGAAAAGATGAAAGAGTCGATAATGTTCTAAGTCTCATACATAGTGATGTATGTGGACCTTGAACTTAAGTGCCGAAGAAAGACATTAATATTTCATTATAGACAATCTATCTGAGCATGGGTACATCTGGGATGAATCATTTAAAATATTTAAATAATTTAATAATAAAAAAAAATAAATTGGATAAGATATTAAAACTCTTCGATCAGATCGAGGAGGCAAATATTTATCCAGTGAGTTTGTGACATATCTATAAGAAAATATGATTCTCTCTCAGTGGATTTTTTTTTGGAACACAGTATATCTAAAAGGAGAAATTGAACTTTATTAGACATGGTTCAATCCATAATAGGGTATACTTGTCTGCCTGTTGCAAGGTTGTGCTCTTGTGACTATTTTTTTACTCTGAAAATTTGTACTGAGTTAATCTGTTGCATTGACTCCATATGGGATATGGATCGAGCGTAGACCTAGACTCTCTCACTTTTAGATTTGGAGTTGATCAGCCTATGTCACACAGATAAACTTGGATCCTAGTCTAATAAGTGTTTAAGGATTATTAATTTTGCTTTACCAAAGAACAGAAGATATTCATCAGTAGTAGGACATTCTTTTTGGAAAGGAGTTCCTTAGAGAAGGAAATGATGCCTATCAAGTTGAACTTATAAAAGTTTGATTGGTAGAAAAGAACCAACGTTATTTGAGAAACCTATAAAATCGGATTTGATCATATCAAATTTGGAGCCCATTAAAGTGTCACCTTTAAGGAGATCCGGTAGAATACCACGTTAGCCGAACAGATACTTCAGTGTCTAGATCCGAGATAGCGATCATGTTGAGCTTGATGAGAATAACAAGGATCCAATCATCTATAAGGATACAGTGCAGTGGCTTGATTCTAAGAAGTGGCTTGGAGCCATACGATCCAAATTAAAGTTTATGAAAATCAATAGTGTATGGATACTAGTTGATCACCTGAAGGGATAAAATCCATTGGGTGTGAATGAATTTTTAAAAGGATTAGAGTAGTGCAAACAGGAAGGTAAGGACTTACAAAGCCCGTTTGAGTATCATCTTAGAGTTCGAACATACATTCTGAACGTATATCTTAGTTATGAACAAAGACAAACCCTACACTTATTATTGAGCAAAATGTTTTGTAGTGTTATTTCTTGTGATGTTTGAGGATGAAATTCTCTTAATCTGGAATAGGATTCTAACATTGCAAGGAATAAAGGTTTAGCTATCATCTTATTTATCCATGTATGAGATTAGATATGGTATACTCACTAGAGATAGTGAGTAGATACTGGTCTGATCTAAGTAAGAGCCACTAGAGGATTGTATAAATAATCCCCAAGTATTTGGAAAATACTAAGATCCAATGACTCAAATATGAAAGTACCGACTTAAAATATATGGATGTTGTGATTTTAGTCAGAGCAAGATGACAATAAGAGAATGTTGACTCATACTCTAATTGTAGGAGCAATCTGCTGGAAAGATTCCAAGTAGGATACTTTAGCTTATTTAGTTAGTGATGTAGAGTACATCGTAGCATATGATGCTGCCATGTAAGCTATGTAGTTACTGAGGTTCATTAGCAGGTTGGGAGTGGCACCCTCTACCCATGGTCCAATCCTATCATAGCATCGGAGCCATAGCTCAAGCAAAAGAATCGAAGGACCAGCATATTCTGTATCATTTTCATCTTAGATATTTGATCTGGGTGGCGTCGATCTTTAAAAGATCGATGTAAAAGGAGAACTTAACCAACCCATTTGGTAAGGCCTCGGAACTGAGTTCTATGAACTCAAGTGGAAGATAGGATATTTGATATCATTCTGATTGGCTTTAGTCTAAGTAGGAGTTGTTGGAAAATATGTCCTAAATTTAATCATCTAAGTAGTAGATGATTAAAATTAGTATATGAATTATCTAATAATAATAGTAATTTGGTTGTTTCATCATAAAAGTTCTATCTTCCGTAAATGAACTCCTAAATCATGATGAAGTCCCTAGAACCACAATCAATCAATAAAGAAGGATTTATCGGATGGTTCTTAAATTGTTCATGATCAAATGATAAGTTGTTAACAAAGATGATAACTTTTCGAGTATAGGTTACTGTATGCCATATGCGTTGATTGTCCTCGTAACCAAGTGGTGTGGAGTCACTAATATGGCATCCAAGTGAGATGTAGGAGTACATCTATACCGAACATGACTAATGTAGCACTTTACTATCAAGAATAGCTAGCTAAGGCCAATGGATATAAGTGTCCCTCCGATCTGAAATCGCCACAGTGACTTGCGAGCAACTCACTTTACTTTAGTGCTGGACTGCCTATATTTCTAATATAGGTGATGGAAGGTTTCTAGGTATAGTCAAGTACTTATAGAGTCGGTGTATGAGTCAAGATGGGATTGACCACTCCTGATTAACTTCAGAAAGAGAATGTGTTGCTGTGTTTTAATTTGGCAAAATCTAAGCTTGCGTAATCCTCGTGAGGTGTCATGGGATTTGCAAAATTTTGAGATACAATAGAGATGACTTGTATAAGTGTTTGATAGCATACTCAAAGTCATCTTGAGAATTATTGATCATAGAGATGAATTATATGGTAACCATGGGTCAGGGTTCTAAAAATATTGCTTCGCATACATTCGACCTATCCGAATGTCGAGAACCATTGCTAAATGGTAACTTCGATTGGTATAGGAATTAGTTCCTGTACTATCAATTTAGATTCGAACCTATGGGGTCATACACATTAGAGCTTGTAACCTGATTGGATGGTTAACCGATGATTGAGAATTATTTCAAAGTCAAACATTCAATGCGATTGATATTTGACCTAATGCAAGTATTATAGGAGGATCGATTAACAATTAGATTGCTAATTGGCTCAATTTAATTGAGCAATCAGACTGAGATCAAGTGTAATTAAATTAGATTTAATTAAAATTATTTTAGATTTAATTAGATTAAGTCTAATTGGTTTATTGAATAAGCTAATTACAAGGAAAGAATAATTTCTTGTTTGACTAGGACTTGAGTGCACCTGATTGATTTAGGATTTAAATCAGATTTAAATCTTGATTTAATCTAATTTAATTAGGCTTCTAGTTGAACTAAGATCATCCTTAATTGGATTATATTTAATCTAGTTTAAATAAGATTTAAATTAGATTTAAAATAATTTTGACCTAGTCAAATAAGAGGAGTCCTAGTTGGACTGGGACTCTCTCTCTTTCACTTGCGCCTAAGAAAGCCCATACCATATTTTAATTTTAGATTTCTTTTATGATTTCCATGCCTAAGAAATGATTTCCCACACCCCATTATCTTAGAAATTAGATTTAAATTTGATTTGGTCAAAATTAGAAGGAAGTTGGAAATTGTTTCCTACTTGGAAGAGTCTTCTTTGACCCAAACTCCTCCCTCCCTTATGCGCCAACTCTACCCATGCCCCTCTATCTTATTCAGCCCTTTTTCTCTTGGTTTTATGTATGAGAATCAGTGGTTTTAGAAAAGGAATAAGTGGGAGGGGCGTTCAAGAGTTGGACACCCCATAGAAGTCCTCCTTTGACTAGGTTTTGACCTAATCTTCCAATAAAAGGTGGATGCCTCTTATGAGATGGTTTTAGGATGTGAAAAATCCTAGAAAAATTATAAAAAATTAGAGGAGAAGGACGAGAAGGTGTGGAGAATTTTTGGTGCCATGATTTTTGGAGTAGAGCCCTCAATTAAGACATCAAAGAAAAGACAAGGTAAGAGAAGATTGTCTTATCTTATATTTTTCTTTTATGTTTCTCTCTTCCTATTTTATTTATAATTTTTATATGATAAAAATTTGAGAGAGAGATAGAAAGGGCTTGAGGAAAGATGGTGCCAAGATCCTTAGAGAAAAGATCTTCATTTGGACATCAATCATTGATGTCATGAAGGCACAAAGGTAAGAGAAGATTATCTTCTCGTTGTTTTCTTTTGAGTATCTTCTTCATTATTTTATATGATTTTTATATGATAAAGATCTTAGAGAGAGAGAGGAAGAGGGCATGGAATTTGTGCTCCAAGATATTGGAGTATGGTGATCATTTTTGGATATAATCTAATCATGTCTTGATGCGAGAAGAAGAAGAGAAGACGGTCTTTTCTTAGGGTTTCCTTGAGAGCCCTTCTTCTCAATTTTATTTATGAGATTTTTATGAGAAAAATTTGAGGGTGTGATATCTGAAAAATTAGAAAATAATCCATAGGAGAAGGTCTCCTTTGAACCTAGCATAATAGATGTTTTCAGGACATCAACCGTTGACATCTTGAAGGAGAAGATTTATCTTCTCCTAGGATTTTTTTATATGTATTTATTTCTGATTTATGAGAGATCCAAGGGTTGGATTCCTCTCTCATTCTTCCTCATGTTCTTCATCTCTTGAAGTATCCAAGAGATTCAAAGAACATGTATTTGATTAACCATTAGAAGGAATCCGCAAGAAGCTAGCACTTCGAGCGGATCTTCATTCGACGAACCTCCGATCTATGTTGCAGGTTCGTGTGGATCACCTATAGAGATTGGATGCTTGTGTGGCTCCAAAGGAAACAACGGATTCAACTATGGAGGTCTCGACCAGTACAAAGGTAAGAGATCTGATCTCTTGGTGACCTAGATGCAATCTAGGATTAGATCTAGAATTATTCTAGATCTAGGTATTGATATGATCAATACCACATATGATTAATTTAATTTTAGATTTATATTTATAAATAACATATTATAGATTCTTTTATAATTTGATTACATGCATGTTATAAATTAAATAGTTTAATCTATGTCTTCTGCTGCTCTATATTTTAAAAAAAAATTGAAATCTATGCATGAAACCTTGCATGTTTTCTATCAGTGGTATCAGAGCATCTAGGTTCTATTATAACATGTTTATGTATGCTTTAGATTTAATCTAAAAATTAAAGTTAATTAAAGATTGCACATACTGCCATATGGTTGTCTTGTTGTAAGGTTAACCCCTTACAATGAAAAGGTTGTCCTAATATGTGCTGATCTAAATCAAAATCATGAATTATTTAGATTAGATCTAAGAAAATTTATGATTTAATTTTTTTATTTAAATTTAAAAATTAATATATATTTGATATATTTTATATTATTTAGATTAGATCTAAATAATATTAGGATTGCACATATTGTCATAAGGTTTATCCCTTATAGTGGAAAGGTTGTCCTAGTATGTGCTGATATGAGAAACTTAAATCATAAATATATTAAATGAGATCCAAAATGATTTATAAATTATTTTTAAATTTTAAATCTAATTTTAAATGGTTTATGATTTGATCCACATGATTTGTTTTATGTTTAGATCTAATTCTCTTATTGCATATATTGATATGTAATTTTTATTTTGAATCTAGAATGTATATGTATGACATATTTATTTTAAAGAAATTAAAATACGAACTTACTTTCTACAAAATCTTAGATTTGAAATCCTAGGACATTATCCAAATAATGAAACAAATCAGATCTAAAACTATATATTGAATATGATTCAATATAATTTGAAAATATTTCAAACAATAAAATTAGAAACTAGTTCTGAGATTCCATAAACCTAAACCCATAAGACTTGAACTTAATTAAGAATTAAGTAATTTTTTAGGATCTAGATTTGTGATTTGAAGATCCTAAGATAATTTCATAATACATGGGCTAAAGAAAAATGGGTTATCTTTGATCAGGTCCTTAACTGGGTTAGACCTAGGGCTAGATTAAATATGGACATAGTTAAGAAATTGATCAAATCTAATTAATAGCTAATTAGGATTAGGTCATTTTTATAGATCACTTCAATAGTTGTAGTTGATCAAAGTTCATACATCTAACAAATGGATATTGATCGTGGCTCAGTGGTCGAGCCCGAGCCTTTAGGTAGACCAAATCAAAATTGATAAATTAATTGGTGTCTAAGCTAAGTCTAGCATTCCAGACTGGTGGTTTTTAATTGGCAGCCTGCTTACCTGATCATTTTTGATGGTGTCTAAGGTAATCCTTGGCAGACCCTTCCATCGATCTCACTTACCTAGCCAATGTGGTTAATCAAGTTTTTGATTTGGTTACTCATTGGTTCGTGGTAACCCATGTCACATAGAAAATCAGTGAGACTGATTTTATTCAGTGAGATTGATTTAGGTGCCCATGGACTGTAATTGATCCTAGTCCTCATCAATGACTTGCAAAGTCAGTGGGAGGACTTGACTTGGTGAAGTTAGTGGGAGCAAATTGGTCCATGTCCTTTCTATCCTTAAATCACTGATAATTTAAATCCTCTAAAATTATTAGATCCTTAAAATGATAATGTTATGGGGATAACGAAGTCATAGCCTTCCATTAAGGTGTTTGATAATGGATCCATTAACTCAATAATCATTGAAGGCCCAACGGCCTGGTGCTTGTTGACTAATGGAATTATCATCCATCATATGATGACTTGGATGTATCTCTCTAATGGTGGTTGGGTTGGCCGACTAAAGTTGGGTCTGATTATTCACTGGTTAGATGCACCAAGTATAATCATATTAATGGTTGGACCTAACTGAATTCTTTTCTAAGAAGGTCAAAGTCAACTGATCAGGGCCTAGAACAAAGTTAAAATTACTAAAAATTATTTGGAGAAATAATTTGTTATGAACCAATCCTTAGATGTACATGAGTGGGTCAACCAATGTTGGACTCGTGTGCAGTCTATGTGGATTCTAGTACCTGCTAGAAAATTAATATAATTTCTTAAATTGGAGGTAGAGGCTATAAATTCGAATAAAATAGTGGGAGAACCTTTAGACTAAAGTCTAAGTCTTTAGGCTTAAAATGATTCATATACAATAGGTCATTATTCTCTATTAAGGCTAAATCTTAATTGCTCCTATCACTATTAGACAATGAAGACTTATGGACCCAACTTCGATAATCAATATCGAAAGTTGAATATTGGTTCAACAGAACGAATGGGTTTGTTTTGGAATTTCTAAGCCCAGTCAAAATAATTAGTCTATGATTAATCCAAATTAGGCATAGTACTTCTAATGTCTAAAACAGGGTCATAGGAAGAAGATTTGTCTTGCTTCCCTTGACCACAACAGGTTGAACAAGAGAAAGAAGCAAAAGTTGCTCATTAAAGACATTATATGATAACACCTTAAAACTTCTATATATGTAATTCTACTACCTAGGTATTAGATACCAGTGATCTTATGCAATTCGTTGCAAGGACTTAAGGTAAGTGGAATATACACCCCCTAGTTAGATTATGTCATGGATGTCTATGTTTGGCATTACAGGCTTAGTCATATTGAAAAGAATAGGATAAATGGGTTAGCTTGAGAGGAAAACCTCGATATCAATGATTGTGAATCATTGATAGCTTGTGAATCTTATCTTCTTGGAAAGATGGTAAAGTCACCTTTTACTAGAAAAGATGAAGGAGCTGATAATGTTCTAAGTCTCATACATAGTGATGTATGTGAACCTTGAACTTAAGTGCCAAAGGAAGACATTAATATTTCATTACAGATGACCTATCTGGGCTTGGGTACATCTGGGATGAATCATTTGAAATGTTCAAATGATTCAATAATGAAAAAGAAAAATAAACTGGATAAGGTATTAAAACTCTTCGATCAGATCCAGGAGGTAAATACTTATCCAGCGAGTTTGTGACATATCTAGGAGAGAATAGGATTCTCTCTTAGTGGATTTCTTTTTGAAACATAGTATATCTAAAAAGAGAAATTGAACTTTGTTAGACATGGTTCAATCCATAATAGGGTATACCAACCTGCCTGTTGCAGGGTTATGCTCTTGTGACTATTTTTTTTACTCTAAAAATTTATACCGAGTTAATCTGTTGCATTGACTCCATATGGGATATGGATCAGGCATAGACCTAGACTCTCTCACTTTTGGGTTTGGAGTTGATCAGCCTATGTCATATATTTGCACACAGATAAACTTGGATCCTAGTCCAATAAATGTTTAAGGGTTATTAATTCTGCTATGCTAAAGAATATAAGATGTTCATCAGCAGTAGGGCATTTCTGTTGAAAAGGAGTTCCTTAAAGAAGGAACTGATGCCTATCAAGTTGAACTTATAAAAGTTTGACAGGTAGAAAAGAATCGATGTTATTTGATAAACCTATAGAATCAAATTTGATTAGATCAAATCCGGAGCCTATTAAAGTGTCACCTTTAAGGAGATCCGATAGCGTACCGCATTAGCTGGATAGAAACTTCAGTGTCTAGGTTCGGGATGGCGATCATGTTGAGCTTGATAAGAACAACAAGGATCCGATCATCTATAAGGATATAGTGCAACGGCCTGATTCTGAGAAGTGGCTTGGAGCCATATGATCCAATTGCAACTAGGATCCAAGCAGGATAATTTAGCCTATTCAGTTAGTGATGTAGAGTACATCATGGCATATGATGCTGCCATATAATCAGTGTAGTTACTGAGGTTCATTAGCAGGTTGGGAGTGGCACCGTCCATGCATGGTCCAGTCCTATCGTAGCACTAGAGCCATAGCTTAGGCTAAAGAACCAAAGGACCAGCATATTCTGCATCATTTTTATCTTAGATGTTTGATCTGGGTGATGTCCATCTTTAAAAGATCGATGTAAAAGGAGAACTTGATCGACCCATTTGCTAAGGCCTCGAAACTAAGGAGTTCTATGAACTCAAGTGGAAGATAGGATATTTGATATCATTCTGATTGGCTTTAGTGCAAGTGGAAGTTGTTGGGAAATGTGTCCTAAAGCCAATCATCTAAGTAGTAGATGATTCGAATTAGTATATGAATTATCTAATAATAATAGTAATTTAGCTGTTTCATCATAAAAGTTCTATTTTTCTTAAATGAACTCCTAAATCATGATGAAGTCCTTAGAACCACAATCAATCAATAAAAAAGGATTTATTGAATAGTTCTTAAATTGTTCACAACCAAATGATAAATTATTAACAAGGATGATAACTTATCGATTATAGGTCGCTGTATGCCATATGCATTGGTTGTCTTCATAACCAAGTGGTGTGGAGATATTGGTATGGCATCTAAGTTAGATGTAGAAGTACATCTATACTAAACATGATCAATGTAGCACTCTACTGTCAAGAATAGCTAGCTAAGGCCAATGGGTATA
The DNA here is from genome assembly GCA_006176705.1 of Cocos nucifera. Classification (NCBI taxonomy): domain Eukaryota; kingdom Viridiplantae; phylum Streptophyta; class Magnoliopsida; order Arecales; family Arecaceae; genus Cocos; species Cocos nucifera. The sequence goes on along the minus strand of QRFJ01000053.1, from coordinate 1,162,243 downwards.
TGTGTCCCTTCGATCTGAGATCGCCATGGTGACTTATGAGCAACTCACTGTACTTTGGTGCTGGACTATCTATATTTCTAATATAGATAACGAAAGGTTTTTGGGTATAGTCAAGTACTTGTAGAGTCAGTGTGTGAGTTAAGATGGGATTGACCACTCCTGATTAACTTCATGAAGAGAATGTCTCGCTGTATTTCAATTTAGCAAAATCTAGGCCTAGGTAATCCTCATGAGGTGTCACAGAATTTGCAAAATTTTGAGACATAATAGAGATGACTTGTATGAGTGTTTGACAGCATACCTGAAGTCATCTTGAGAATTATTGATCATATAGATAAATTATATGGTAACCATGGGCCAGGGTTCTAAAAATGTTGCTTTGCATACATTCGACCTATTCCGACATCGAAAACTATTGCTAGATGGAAACTTTGATTGGTATAGAAATTGGTTCCTGTACTATCAATTTAGGTTTGAGCCTATGGGGTCACACACATTATAGCTTATAACCTGATCAGATGGGTAATCGATGATTGAGAATTGTTTCATGGTCAAACATTCAATATGAATGATGTTTTTCCTAATGCAAGTATTGCAGGAGGATCAATTAGCAATTGGATTGCTAATTGGCTCAATTTGATTGAGCAATCAGACTGAGATCAAGTCTAATTAAATTAAATTTAATTAAAATTAATTTATATTTAACTAGATTAAGTCTAATTGATTTATTGGATAAGCTAATTGCATGGAAAGAATAATTTCTTATTTGACTAGGACTTGGGTGCACCTGATTGACTTAGGATTTAAATCAGATTTAAATATTAATTTAATCTAATTTAATTAAGCTTCTAGTTGGACTAGGATCATCCTTAATTAGATTGCATTTAATCTAGTTTAAATAAAATTTTAATTATATTTAAAATAATTTTGACCTAGTCAAACAAGAGGAGTCCCAGTTGGACTAGGACTCTCTCTCTTTCACTTGTGCCTAAGAAAGCCCACACCATATTTTAATGCCAAATTTTTTTCTATGATTTCCACACCTAAGAAATGATTTCTCACACCCCATTATCTCAAGAATTAGATTTAAATTTGATTTGGTGAAAATTAGAAGGAAGTTGGAAATTGTTTCCTACTTGGAAGAGTCTTCATTGACCCAAACTCCTCCCTCCCTTGTGCGCCAACTCTACCCACGCCCCTCTATCTTATTCAGCCCTTTTTACCTTGGTTTTGTGTGTGAGAATCAATGGTTACATGAAAAAAATAAGTGGAAGGGACATCCAAGAGTTGGACACCCCATAGAAGTCCTCCTTTGACTAGGTTTAGACCTAGTCTTGCAATAAAAGGTGGATTCCTCTTACGATATGATTTTAGGATGTGAAAAATCATGAAAAATTAGAGAAGGAGGAGAAGGCATGGAGGATTTGTGGTGCCAAGATTCTTGGAGTAGAGCCCTCAATTAAGACATCAAAGGTTGATGTCTTGAACAGACAAGGTAAGACAAGATTATCTTCTCTTATATTTTTCTTTTATGTTTCTCTCTTCCTATTTTATTTATAATTTTTATATGATAAAAATCTTAGAGAGAGAGAGGAAGGGCTTGAGGAAAGATGGTGCCAAGATTCTTAGAGAAAAGGTCTTCATCTGGACATCAATCATTGATGTCATGAAGGCACAAAGGTAAGAGAAGATTATCTTCTCTTTATTTTCTTTTGAGTATCTTCTTCTTCATTATTTTATATAATTTTTGTATGATAAAGATCTAAGAGAGAGAGAGGAGAGGAAGAGGGCTTGGAATCTATGCTCCAAGATATTGGGGCATGGTGATCATTTTTGGACATGATCTGATCATGTCCTGATGTGAGAAGAGGAAGAGAAGGTCTTCTCTTAGGGTTTCCTTGAGAGCCCTTCTTCTTAATTTTATTTATGATATTTTTATGAGAAAAATCTGAGGGTGCGATATCTAAAAAATTAAGAAAAAATCTTGAGGAGAAGGTCTCCTCTAAACCTAGCATTATAGATATTTTCAAGACATCAACCATTGGCGTCCTGAAGGAGAAGATTTATGTTCTCCTAGGGATTTTTTATATGTATTTATTTTTGATTTATGGGAGATCTAAGGGTTGTATTCCTTCTCATGTTCATCTCTTAGAGTATCCAAGAGATCTAAAGAACATGTATTTGATTAACCATCAGAAAGGATCCGTGAGAAGCTAGCACTTTGAGTGGATCTTCGTTCGACGAACCTCCGATCTATGTTGTAGGTTCGTGTGGATCACCTGTAGAGACTGGATGCTTGTGTGGCTCCAAAGGAAACAACAAATTCAATCATGGAGTTCTTGACCTGTTCAAAGGTAAGAGATCCAATCTCTTGGTGACCTAGATGCAATCTAGGGTTAGATCTAGAATTATTCTAGATTTAGGTATTGATATGATCAATACCACTTATGATTAATTTAATTTTAGATTTATATTTGCATCATAACATATTATAGATCTTTGATATAGAATTTTATAATTTGATTACATGCATACTGTAGATTAAATAGTTTAATCTATGTCTTCTACTGCTCTATATTTCGAAAAAGTTTTAAAATCTATGCATGAAACCTTGTATATTTTCTATCGATCTTTGTCTTATGGCACACAATGATGATGAGGTAAATGATGATACTTCAATTTCAGATTTTACTTTTGAAGAGTTATATGATGCTTTTAATGATTTAATTGGTGATTTTAAGAAGCTATCACATAAGAATAAAGAACTAAAAAAATATAACCAACTCTTAACCAAAGATAAAGCTAAAGTAGAAGAAGATATGAAAGAACTATAAAATAAATTAGATGAATCTAGTAAAAAGAATGTATCTTTGCAAGATGAAATAGTAAGATTAAGATCAGTTGAGGATAGGTACATGATTAGCTCAAAAAATCTTCAAACATTGATTGATAATCAATAGATGGTTTTCGATAAAGTTGATTTAGGATACAATCCACAAAGAAAATAAAAATTTCTAAGGAATGTGTTTGATAGATCACAAGATCAAAGAAAAATCATAACTTGTTTTAAATGTAACAAAACTGGACACCAAGCATTTGAATGCATAATGAATGCAAATAAAAAATTAAATACAAACCAATCAATGATAAGATAAATTTGGATTCCAAAAAGGACCATTTATGTTAACCTCAAAGTACCCAAGTTAACTTGGGTACCTAAATCTACTTGATTTCATGTACATGTGTGCTTGGCATCCATGAGAACTAAAAGAAGATGGTATCTAGATAGCGGATGTTCGAGGTACATGATGGGAGATAGATTTGAATTTATCTCTCTTGAAGCAATAGATGGAGGTATGGTGACATTTGGTGACAATGGTAAAGATAAAATTATTGATCACGGTAACATCTTGATCACATCCTCTACTTGTATAGAAAATATATTGCTAGTTGATGGTTTAATGCACAATCTACTTAGTATTAGTCAACTATATGATAAAAAATTTAATATTTCATTTAAATCATCTCATTGCATAGTAACTAATTCATTTGATGATAGCATTAAGTTCAAAGGAAAAAGACATGGCAATGTTTATATTATTGATCTTAATGAACTCAAAAATGAAAATATTGAATATCTTGTTGCTATGAATGCTAAAGTAAATGAATCTAGTTAGATATGGCATAATAGGCTAGGTCATATAAGCATGGACTCATTGTCTAGATTAATCAAGCTTGACTTAGTAAAAGGTTTACCCAAAATAAATTTTAAAAAGAATAAGATTTTCAAAGCATGTCAATTTGGGAAACAAACAAAATCATCTTTCAATTCCAAAAATATTATCTCAACAACTAGACCTCTAAAGTTACTTCATATACATTTATTTGGATCAATTTCAAGTACAAGTCTAGGAGGAAAATGATATGATTTTGTGATAATCGATGATTTTTCAAGGAATACATAGGTTTTATTTTTATCTCATAAAGATAATGCCTTTGACATGTTTGTTGAGCTACAACAAAATCAGAAAAGAAAATGAATGTGATGTTTTATATATAAGAAGTGATCATGTAATGAAATTTAAAAATCAAAAATTTGAAAGTTTTGTTCTAAGAATGGAACAAACTATAATTTTTCAGCCCCTAGGATATCCTAACAAAATAGGGTGGTGGAAAGAAAGAATAGAATATTAATTGAAATAGCACGAACCATACTTTGTGAAAGCAATCTTTCAAAATACTTTTGGATGGAAGCTATTTACACCGCATGCTATGTGTTAAATAGAGCATTAATAAGACCTATTTTGAAGAAAACTCCATATGAGCTTTACAAAGAAAAGAATCCTAATATTTCATATTTCAAAGCTTTTGGATGTAGATGCTTCATTCTGATAAATGGCAAAGATAAATTAGATAAATTTGATGCAAAATCAGATGAAGGTATTTTTCTAGTCTATTCAACTAATAGTAGAGCACCTAGAGTGTTTAATAAAAGAACATTAGTTGTAGAGGAATCCATGCATGCTATTTTTGATGAAACTAATTCTTTTAAAGCAAGAGAAGAAGAAATTGATATGGATGCAGATAATTTAGAAAAGAAACTAAAGATTTTGACACTTGAAGATACAGCTTCACAAGAACGAGAAGTTGAAAAGCAAGATGTTGAAGAAAGGGAGCAACAACCTTAAGAAGAGCAAGGTACATCTAATTTACCAAAAAAATGGAGGTATGATTACAATCATCCCAAAGAATTAATTATTAATAACCCATCTCATGGAGTTAAAACTAGATCATCTCTTAGGGTGGCTATGAATCATATTGCATTTGTATCTCACTTAGAACCTAAAAATATAATTGAAGTTAAAAAAGACTCAACTTGGATATTAGCAATGTAAGAAGAGTTAAACCAATTTGAAAAAAAAAAATTAGAAACTAGTTGAAAGACCTAAAAACTTTCTTGTAATCGAAACTAAATGGGTCTTTAGAAATAAACTTGATGAAAAGGGCAATGTAATTAGAAACCATGCTAGATTGGTGGCATAAGGGTACAGTCAACAAGAAGGAATCGACTTTGATGAATTCTTTGCACTAGTAGTTAGACTTGAAGCTATTAGATTGCTCTTATCATTTCCATGTTTTATGAATTTTAAACTTTTTCAAATGGATGTAAAAAGTATATTTTTGATTGGACTAATTGAGGAGAAAGTTTATGTAGAATAACCTCCAAGTTTTGAAAATCAAGAATTGCCAAATCATGTGTATAGACTTAAAAAGGCACTCTACGAATTAAAACAAGCCCATAGGGCTTAGTATGATAGGTTAAGCAAGTTTCTATTAGATAACAACTTCAGAAGAGGAAATGTAGACAAAACATTATTTGTTATAAGAAAATCAAACAACTTACTAATTATACAATTATATGTTGATGACATTGTGTTTGGAGCTACTAATGAAGATTTGTGTAGAAAATTTGCTAGTCTTATGTAGAAAGAGTTCAAAATGAACGTGATGGGAGAACTCAATTTCTTTCTTAGACTCTAAATCAAGCAATCATATGAGAGGATCTTCATCAATCAAAACAAATACATAAAAGAAATCCTAAAAAATGTTGGGATGGAGAATGTTAGAGCGAGTGGCACCCCTATGAGCACAAGTTGTAAGCTTGACCTAGATCTAAAAGAAAAAGCAGTAGATCCCAAATTATATAGAGGTATGATTGGATCTTTGCTTTATTTAACTGCAAGTAGGCCTGATATAATATTTAGTGTATGTATATGTGGATGTTATCAATCAAATCCTAAAGAATCACATGTAGCTGTAGTTAAAAGAATCTTTTTAAGTATTTGATAAACACTCAAGATGTAGGCTTGTGGTACTCAAAACAATCTTCACTAGACTTAATTGGATGTAGTAATTTAGATTTTGTTGGATGTTGCTTAGATAGAAAAAGTGTAAGTGGAATATGTCAATTACTAGGAGTAAATTTGATTTTATGGTTTAGTAAGAAATAAAACTCAATAGCCTTATCTACGGTGGAAGTCAAATATATTACTACCGAAAGTTATTGTGCTCAACTATTGTGGATCAAACAACAACTACAGGACTATGATATCATTTGTAATAATATTTCTATTCGATGTGACAATACTAGTACCATAAATTTAACAAAGAATCCAATATTACACTCGAGAATAAAATATATAGAAGTTAGACATCATTTTATTAGAGACCATGTACAAAATAATGACATAACTCTTGAGTTTGTGCTAATTAAAAATCAAATTGCAGATATTTTCACTAAACCATTAAATGAAGAAAGGTTTTGTGCCATAAGAAAGCAATTAGGGTTATTTGATCCATATTGTTAAAATTATTGAATATGTTTGTATGGTATGATGTGATGAATTTTTCATAAATCATCCTTACATTAATTCCATTGAAAAAGACATGAGTCATTGCAAGACCTCTTGGATTGAAACTCTAGCCATTAAGTTCTGTGCCAAACTGAGCAGACTAAGATAAAAAGTTTTAGTCGACTAAGACTTAGTCGACTAAGAACTTAATCTTAGTCGACTAAGTATCAGAAATCCTATTTATAAAATACAATACCCATGGAATTTTGTTTATTTTCCATTCATCCTTTCTTAGCCATCCCAACTCAGAACCCTAGGGCATCCATTTTCTCTCCAACAATTTCCAAATCAGAGCCCTAAAAACCTTGAGGAAGAGGACTTGGATCCAAGGCACCGAGGAAGAAGAAACTTTGCACTCATCCTAAGATTACTCTTATTTAACTACGATCGTATGAGTGAAGGATGAAGAATCGTTCGAATGCCACTGAGCAGCCACAATCAGGTCTGATCCTTGTTCCCCCAACCGTGTCTCCACCTTCCTCACCTCCTCCTTCGGCTGCTCCAACTATAGGTGCTTCACCATTTTCACCACCCCATCGTTTCACACCTATTTCCACTCCCGTTCAACCCTCATCTTAGGTCACACTCTCTCCCTCAATGGTGATATCATTTTCTTCAAGGGTTGTGACCACTAAAAGAAAGATTAATTTTGTTTTCCTGAAGAAACAAGGATTTGAGATCGGAGAGTGCATCAAATTCCAAGGGTGGGAGTACTTATGTTCACTGAAATTGCCCACCTAACCAAATCTTGTAAGGGAGTTTTATGGAAATGTAAGGATAGGTTCTCAATCTCTAGAATTTGAAGTTAAAGGGGTCAAGATACATTTGATAGTGGAAAATATAGGGTAGTTACTGAAGACTCCGATGGAAGGGGCTGAGAGGTTTGATGATAGGCAAGAAGGACTTCGTCTGCTATTTAATCAGGATGATGCTTTATATTTTGAAGAGATTTTGGCAAAATATTTGAGTACCAAGCATCATCTTTTACATCACATGGTTTGTAAGATTTTTATCTCCTAGATTGGATGCTTTGATTATATGACAAGGAATGATGTTGGGATTCTTTATCATATATTGAAAAAAAAAAATCTCAATTTTCTTGCCTTGATGATGAAGACCATGCAAGAGGCAAGAATGAGAGCAAAATCAACTTTATCTTATGTAAAGTTTCTAACCATCATATTTAGAGAGTTCGGTGTCGACATGGAGGGGGAATCATTCAAGGAGATGAAGCACTTTGACACGTATGATGAAAACTCCTTGAAGAGGATGGATTTCAAAAAGGTAAACGGACAGTGGACTAAAGTTGATGATAAAGAGGAGCCCGTGCTAGTGTCTCAGCCCGTGTTGAGATCTATAGGTCCATCTATATGGCCAGCACATTCTGTCCACCTTAAGGAAGATCAAATTACTGATATTGTGTACCGAGTCATTTATGAGATATCTGATCAACTTCCTGTTTTGGTAGAATATGCTGTGGAGCGTGCCCTTGCTAAGCAGCATCCTTAGGTGGCTGTGGATCCATCCTCGACTCATCCTAACCCTACTTTAGATTAGGCCATCTATAGTTTAATACCCTTGAGCTTAAAATCTATTTTGTATTTGATGTGATATCTGTAATGGTTTAAGCCTCTTTTGATCTTTTGATGTATGCCCATTTAGCCTTGTGTTTATGATCAAACTTTTAATATATATGTGAATGAAGTTTCCTATTTTTCTCATTTGCACATGCAATATGTAATGGATTATCTCTTGTGTATAATGTATAATGTCTAGTGCTCTTAATGTTCTTAATATGTAATATAAATATTTATCTCTTTGATAATGACAAGAAAAGGAAGAAGGATAATAATGAGTGAATGTAATATGAAAATTAAATATATAATAACTAATTTGAAGTATTTAATTTAATTTGATTCAAATATGGGAAGATGTATTTTCGAAACCTCAAAAATCAATTGGCATACATTAAGGGGGAGTAAATATAAAAATTAAAACATAATTTGAGCATAGTGATTATATTCAAGGGGAGCATATGAAATTTGATATGGCATAAATAAATATATTGCATATAAATTGATTGTATGAAAGTTATTTTAAAATTTAAAAAAAAGATATACTCAAAGAATTTTGTCATCATTAAAAAGGAGGAGATTGTTGACCTCCGAATTGATTTTGATGATAACAAAAGCATTTGAGTATAATTTATTAAGTTTCTAATATTATTTTATGGTTGTGTAGTTTTATATTCCAAGTATTCATAATGCTCAAAGTGAATTTCATCAATCAAATGGAGTACCACCAATCAAGAAGCTCTTAAAAAAAATCAAAAATTGACACATCCTAAAAAGAATGGTTAATGAGAGATAAATCAAATTTTGGAAGCAAATCTAGCTTACAAAAGAAATTAGAGATAAAAGATTGTCAAAAATCAAATGGCATGCATCTTAGTAGACTAAGCCAAGAGTTAGTCAACTAAGTATCAGAGAACAACAGAAGTAGAAGTATTGAAGAATGAAAATTCAGATCCCAGGAGACTTAGTTGACTATGTTTGAGACTTAGCCGACTAAGTATCAGAAGACAACAGAATACAAAGAGCGTAGAAAAGTAAGAATTCTGGATCCAGAAGACTTAGTTGACTAAGTTTCAGAGGTTAGTCGACTATGTCTCAGAAAACTACACAAGACAGAAAGCGTAGAAAAGGCTGAAGTTGAGGTGCAGGGGACTTAGTCGACCGAGTCAAGAAGGTTAGTCGACTAAGTCACTGTAATGGCTAGTTTTTTTCAGAACTATATTTTTTCAGTCCCAACTTTTTTTTAACGACTAGATTTTGATGCCCAATGGCTAGAAAATTAAATGAAACTTCTTCAAAGGTTTTAGAGTGGTGGGAAAGCCCTGGCATATATAAGGAACATTTAAGAACTTCAAGGAGGACTTTTGCAACATATATTCAAGAGCTTTCAAGCCTACACCAAGTGCATTCATTATGAGAGCTATTAAGTGAAGTGAAGGATCTATTCTTCTGAATATTCCTTATCCTTCCAATCATCCTAAGGTTGAGAGAAGTCAAGATACAAGTATTGAAGAGCTTCACCAACTTCTTTCAAGTATTTAAGAAGAAGAGCAAAGCAATCAAGCCTTTCCATCTTGCAAACTCTTCTTTTTGGGTTTCATTAAGTTTTTCTTTCTAAACTTCTTTAAATATTATGATTGTATTTTATTTATTTACAAGTTTCTTGGGATGAGAAACTTGGGGTTGGTCCAAGCCTAAAGTTGGATGTTGTAAAGGTTTGATTGGTGAGCCTAGGTCAAAACCAATTGGAGTTGATTGTTAGCCTGGGAAAACAATCATTGTAAAGGTTATAGTTGGTGAGCTTAGGTCAAAACCAACCAGATTGAATTGTGAGCCCAAGAAAAATAATCAAACTATAATCTATTGAGTGATTATAGTTGAACTCTCAAGTGGTTTACTTGAGGAGTGGACGTAGGTGTCGAGTTTGGCACCGAATCACTATAAAAGCTTGGTCTCTTGTGCTTGTCATTGTGCTGTTTACATTGCTCTCATTCTATACTTGTATCTCACATTATTTCACCAAGCACACTATATTAAAATTTAGTTTAATTAGAGTTTAAATTTTTAAATATCCAATTTACCATTCCTCTTGGGTGGCCATCCTTGGGCAACAAACATCATAGACTAGTCCTCCTCTACCGAGGTTGATAGATCCCATCTTGGCGCGATCCAGTTCTTACAATGAACATGCTATAGCCAACATATACATCTTAAGATTTTGAATAGCTAGGAGATCGAGTTATGGTGTAGTCAAACTATAATACACTCAAGGTGAACTACTGATGCACCTCAAATCAAAGAACCAGACACAACTATAGCATCGAGCTTAATCATCGACAAGAAGATAGACTCCCTTATGACTACTTGAGGTGGTCATGCTCAATGTTCTCATTCTCAATGAGTACTTGTACTCTCACTCTGATGTCTCTACACCATAGACTCAAGACTCATCTATCCTAAGGAAGCGATCATATACTGATCTTCCAGATCGATCACTATCTTTATGATGATCCTATGATCAGGAGCAGTTTATGAGTTAATTATGAAAATTTATGTCTTAAATTTTCAACTCTTGAAAATATAAATTATCATATCTATTAACTTAAAAAATATATCACAAACACTTTACACATAATGTGATAGAAGAAAATAATCCTTTATTAATGTTAAGTCAAAATTATAAAAATACTCCTAGAAAGTGTATTACTAGTATTAGCCAATCTGGCTTCTAGGGCACTCATCTAACACCCTCGTACAAGATGGTAGTGATGTAAAATATGCTTGGTATGTTGATGTGCCTTTGGCTCCTTCGCTTGAGCTATGGCTCTAGTGTTGTCACAGTAAAGCAAAATCAGACCATAGAAGGAGGGTGCCACTCCCAACTTGCTGATGAACTTCCACAGCACATAATTTTCTTCATAGCATCAGATGTCGCAACATACTCCACCTAACACATAGAATAGGCTATAGTGTGCTGGATGAAACTTTTCCAGTAGATCGCTCCACTATTCAGGGTAAAAACATAACTTGACACAATCTTGTTGTCATCATATTTTGACTGGAAACTTAAATCAAAATATCCTACAAGTTTCAAGTTAGTATCTCCATAAATAAGCCACTAGTCTTTAGTATTTCTTAAATATTTCAAGATTGTCTTTACAACCTTCCAGTGATTCTCACTCGGATCAAATTGGTATCTACTCATTATTCTTAGTAAGTATGCCACATCCAATTTCATACATGTCATGGCATACATAATAGAATCCACTGCTAAAGCATATGGTATTCTACTCATACTCTCTCTTTCTTGAGGAGTTGTTGGACAATCCCTCTTTGAGAAAGTAATTCCATGGCCTATCAGGAGATAGCCTTTCTTGGAATTTACCATGCTGAATTATTTTAGCATGGTATCAATGTACGTAGACTGGGACAATCCAAGCAACTTTTTCGATCTATCTCTATAGATTTTCATCCCTAGGATGTAGGAAGCATCTCCCAAGTCTTTCATGGAGACTTGAGATGATAGCCAAATCTTTATTTCTTGTAATGTATGGATGTCATTCCCGATTAAGAGAATATCATCTACATACAATACAAGAAATACAACTATAGAACCATTAGCCTATTTATACACATAGGGTTCCTCTCCACTCTTAACGAAGCCATATGTTCTTATCACCTTATCAAAATATATGTTTCAACTCCGAGATTCCTACTTCAATCCATAAATAGATCTTTGAAGCTTGCACACCTTGGACTCATCCGCGGATGTGAATCCTTTAGGCTATATTATATACGCCTCTTCTTCCAGCACTCCATTTAGAAAAGCTATCTTCAAATCCATTTGTTAGAACTCATAGTTTAGATATGCTGCTATCACAAGCATAATTTGAATGGACTTAAGCATTGTCATCAAAGAAAACATCTCGTCATAGTTAATATCATAATGTTGACGATATTCCTTGGCAACTAGATGGACTTTATAGGTCTCCACCTTCTCATCTTTACCCTTTCTTCTTTTGAAAATCTACTTACTATAGGATCAACTCCCTGGAGCTTAAAAGACTTGTAACCAGCAACCAATGGCTCCCTACTAGAAGGAGGCGGTAGCAATGATGAATAGAACACCAAGAGGGGGTGGCACAAATGGATAGGGTTTAGGTGCCTAGAACTTGATGGCACCTAGTACTCTTGGGCACCCTCCTTGTTGTGGCGGCTAGGGTTTTTCCCAAGCATGAGGGCAGTAACCAAAGGAGAAGAGAGAGATTAGGAGAAAGATGGATTAGGGGAAAAGAGTTCTGAATTCTCTTGGATTCATGAAAACCCTAATACAATGTATATATATACACGGCCAGTGTGGGCCAACCCAAAAACTCCCATGGCTAACCCAATGAGATTAAGTTAAATCCAAGTAGATGTACACCCATGACTTGACTCAATCTCAACCTATGGATCCAAGCCTAACCCAATACAGGTTAGCCCCTCAGGATCCAAATCCACCGAATCCTGAAATCCCGAAGGCTGTCAGCCTTCAGCCTTAGACCCAAACCAGCCCTAGACAGAGCATGATCACCTCATGGGCTCCAAACCATGGCCTATAACTTGGCCACCTGATGCTTGGGAGCACCACACAAAGCTCTACAATCTCCATCTTGGTGCTTCAAGCCTTCAATGAACTCCATCCTGTCCATCAAATACATCAGTGCCACATATTTATGAAAGTTGTCCCACAAAAGAACCTTCATCAGTATATTAGCTAGATTCTCCTTGATATGAACCTTCACCAGCTCCACCTCTCCATCCTCCATAAGTTCTTTGATCTGATGGTATCTAATGTCAATGTGCTTCATTCTTGCATGGTAGATGGAGTTTTGTGCAAGTAGGAGTGCACTCTAGCTGTCGTAGTGCATCCTAATGGCCTTCTATGCAAGGCCCATCTCCAATGCCAATCCCTTCAACCATAAAGCCTCTTTTGCTACTTTCATAATGTTGATGAACTCCTCCTTGATGGTGGACAATGCCGTGATGGGCTGCAAGCTTGATCTTCATGAAATGGGACCTCTGTTCGAGCAAAATAGGAATCCTATTATCAAACGCTGGGTGTCCACATCTCCATTAGAATCTGCATCCATGAAGCCCTCTATCAGCCCTTGAGCCTCCTTGGATAGGTTGGAGCATCCCTCGGCACCTCCTCTCTATCCATAGTTGATGCCAACTCCAACCGTAACCACCAAGTATCTGAAGATGCTCTTCAGTGCTTGCGAGTGCTCCCAACCAGGCTGCACCATGAATCTGCTTACCTGACTCACTGCATGGGCTATGTCCGACCTACAACATACCATGATGTACATCAAACTTTTCACACCAGCATCATATGGGACTCTCTCCATATCTTGAGCCTCCTCCTTAGTATGTGGTGACATGATCTTCGAAAGTCTGATGTTACCGGCAAGTGGCAGCATTGTCAGTTTGTCTTCCTTCATCCCAAATCTCTCCAAGACCTTTTGAATGTAACCATCCTGAGACAAATGCAGCACCTTCTTGGCTCGATGTCTGAGAAATTCTATGTCTAAGTTCTTTCTCACAGGCTCCAAATCCTTCATCTCAAACTTCCAAAATAATGTAGTCTTTAGTTCCTGCACAACTTTCTTACTCTTGCATTTTATTAGCATGTCATCTATATACAAAAGTAAGAATAGCCTAGACCCATCCTACAGAAATTGAACATACACACAAGGATCAAATTCACACCTGAAAAGGCTGATGCTCCTCATGAAGGTGTCGAAGTGCTTGTACCATTGCCTCGATGACTGCTTTAGCCTGTACAGTGACTTCTATAGCAAACATACCTTCCCTTCAGTTCCAAGCTCTTTGAACCCTGGTGGCTGCTCCATGTAGATGTTCTCCTCCAGATATCCATGTAGAAATACCATCTTAATGTCTATCTGCTCCAAGTTCAAGTTCTGAGTTGCGATGATGCTCAGTAGCATCCTGATCGACGTATGCCTAACGATCGAAGAGAAAACTTTGCTGAAGTCGATACCTTCCTTCTGAAAGTATCCTTTAGCCACCAATCTCACTTTATACTTGATACCTTCCTACTCTGAAGGCCCTTCTTTGCATTGAAAAACCCATTTGCATCTAATGGGCTTCTTCTCCTATGGCAGCTGTACCAAACGCCATGTCTGATTCTTTTGGAGAGACTGTATCTCCTTAGCTATAACCTAAATCCACCTATCTCAATCTTGACTCTCTACGGTCTCCTCATAGGTGTAGGGATCTCCATTCACTATTATCAGGGTATATGACATTGAATCTTCGAAGCCATATCGATCTAACTATCGCACGTTTCTCTTTGGCTTGTGTAGTGCAATGTCGATGTCGATCCTTGATCCAGCTCACTCTCACTGGTCCTCCTAGCTTCTAACCCCTATTTCAGTCCTCTTCACTATTGAAAAATGTATCTTAAAGCCAATCATCTAGATTATTAATGATTGAGCTAAATATAATTTATATTTAAATTTTAATTGAATAAAATTATTATTCTGATAATTTCATCATTTTGTGCATCTTCCTATAATGAACTTTCTGTGATGAAGTCCTTAGGACTATTTAGACTTGACAAAGGAAGATTTATCATTTAATCCTTAAACTGATCGCAATCAAATAATTCGTTGTTACCTAGGACAACAACATTAATCAAGTGTAGGTCGTTGTATGCCATAAGTGTTGGTTGTCCTCTTAATCAAGAAGCATGGTGATGCTGTTATGGAATGCAAGTAAAATATAGGGGTACATTTTGTTGATCGTGACCCAACTATGGCACTCTCTTTTGCCAAGATTGCTTGTGAAGGATATGGGTATATGTGTCCCTTAGACCTGAGATCACCATGGTGACTTGCAAGCAACTCACTATACTTAGGTATCAGACTACCTGAATTTCTAATTCAGTGATAAAAGGCTACTGGATGCAGTCAAGTACTTAGCTTGTCGATACGTGAGTCAAGATGGGATTGACCCTTCCAAGTGTTGGAGCAAGTGCATCGCTGTATTTCAATTTAGCAAATCCTCAATTAGAATAGTCCATATGATGGATGCTAAATTTTAAAATATAATGTGGATGAATTTTTAGAGTTGGCAGTTAACCCTAGATCATTCTATGAGCATCATGGTTAAGGAGATGAATTATACGGTAACCATATGCCATAGGTTCGTCGATGTTGCATTGCGACTATTCAACCTATCTAGACATTGGGTATCATTGTTAGATGGTCACATCAATTAGTGAAAGAAATTAGTTCTTGTACTATCGGCTTAGGATTCGAACCTATGGGATTATATACAATAGGAGTTTCCTACCTAATTTGATGGCTGATCATGACTGAATATCCCACTGGATTGAGACTCAGTTATTTTTGAAGGATTAATTTGCAATTAGATTGATGATTAGCTTAATTTGATTGAGTGATGAGGATTTGATCAAGTCTAATTGAATTTAATTCAATTGGATTTGATCTGATCAGGTTATAGGATAACCTAAAAACTATGAAAGATTCGATCCTGATTTGATCAGGACCTGGACCTAATTAATTTCTAATTTAATTAGGAATTAATTAGTTTAACTTAAGTCTAACTTGATTAGGTTTGACCTAATCTAATTGGGTCTAGAATTATTGGTTTAGTTGAAACCAATTTGACTTGTTCAAAGAAAGTTTGAATTTTGAACTCCCTAAACTCCCTGTGCCATCCTGCTTTGATCCATTCCTTTTCTCCATGCACATTGAGAATATGCATGGAAATTCTCATGCCAAGAAGCCTTCTGCGCTCCTTCTATTATCTTCTTTTGACTTGGTCCAAGGGTTGGATCAATTCAAAGCAAGTTGAATATTGAATTCAACTTGATTTGTTAGTGTTTGAAACCAACCTTTCCTCTCATCCTTATCTCCATGCCTCTTTTTGTATTAAGAAAAAAAAAGTGTGCATGCAAAAGGAGTGTCCTTCTGTGTGTTAAACACTTAGGAGGGTGCAAGAATAAGGATAAGAGCTCACTTGATTTTTGAAATCAAGTGAACGGTTCAAACAATCTAACCTCCAACCCTTATCTCTGCTGGTCACCTATTTTAAAAGGTTTTGGAGTGGGCACGCGCACGTAGGTGAGAACTTGGAGAGGTGCGTGGAAGAGTTTTTAAGAGAGAACTCTACATAAGGAGTCTGAGAGGGGGCGTGCATGGGTTAGAGAGAAAATTCTAAGTGAGAAGCATGAGATTTTCCAATCAGGATTTTAGGTGAGTGCAGAATCCTAGAGTTAGGACTCTAGATTTTCGATGGTGAGATTGAGCATTGTGAGTGCTAGATCTCCATCAATTTTTTATCACCACCTTATCAACCTCCATAGATCATTTTTTGGCCTTCTGGAGTATCTAGAAGATTAGGAGCAATTCATTGATTGGATCGATGAAGGTTGGCTATTGAAGATCCTGGAGAAAAGCTAGCACTCTAGAGGGGCTGATCAAGACCATGGGCTTCGTGTGGACTCACCGTAGAGATCGGATACATGTTTGGCTACAGTGTGATGGGAGAGCATCTTTCAATGGATTTGGATTATGGAGTTCATCTACCCATGCATAGGTACTATGTTCTAAACATAGATCGATCAGCAAATATGATTTGCTGATCGAAATCATTTTATTTTTCTAATTCATGTTAACGTGTCAAAGATCTTGAGTAAGATTTTATGATTAGATCATAGTATGTGTAAAATTAATGTAGATTAATTTTGCTTTCACTGCTATATATTTTAAAAAAGTTTTGAAGAGCATGCTCAGAACCCTACTAGTTTTTCTTTAGATGGTATCAGAGCAATAGGTTGTCTGACATGTTTTTATGTAAATTAGAAAGATTTAATGTGTAACACTATGATCGCACAGACTGTAGGTTGTCCTGCTGTAAGGTTTACCCCTTACAGTGGAGAGATTGTCGTAGTATGTTGTGATCTATAACATCGATCATAAAAATTTTAGATATAATGAATTTTTATGATATGTTTTGAATGGTTTAATCTAAATTTTTATCATGAATAAATGTTTATATTAGATCTAAATTTAGTCATGATTTTTTGTGTAATGTATAGAGATTTAGATTAAACCTAAATAGAATCTTGGAAAGGTTCTATTCACTGGTCGAGCTGGCTCTCTCAGAAATTAAGCTAGCTTGACTAGTGTACCAGCCTGAAATGGTCTTTGGATTGCTGCTCCAACTGGCTTGGTTAAGAATCAGGCTAGCTCGACTTCTATTCAGGCCAGCTCGAATGGAATCCGAGCCAGCTCAATGGAATGTTGGCCTTTTGGACATCTATTCGAGCCAGCTTGGGTGGGATCCGAGCCAGCTTGATGAAATATTGGGTTTCTAGTCTTTTTTGCTCAAGCTGGCTATCTTAGGGACTGAGCTAAGCTTGACTTCTACTTGGGTCAGCTCAGATGGGATCCAAGCCAGCTCGATTAAGAAGTTAGTTGAAGTTATTTAGTGACTATTTTTAATTGAACAAACCTACAACTAGTGCTTGTTTGTGTAATAAGCCGATCCATTTTTGAGTCCACCTATTTAGTGAAACAGTGCTAGGTTGTAAAAAATCTTTTAAAAACTAAAAATTATTTTTGAAATGCCAAACCCCAATCCATCAGCCCAAAACTTAATTAAAAGAATTAAGTATTATCTAGTAGGATCAAGAATTGTGAATTAAAGATCCTAAGATAAATTCATAATTCTATGGGTTAAAGGGTTAGATGAATTAGGTCCATTAATTTGGTTCGACCTAAGGTTAGTTAAAGAATGGATTGATCTAGATTAGTTGATAAAATCTAACCAAGTGTTGACTTAGATTAGGTCAAGGATACTCTAGACTCAACTTCAATAGTTGTAGTTGAATGAGTCCATGTCTTTAACGAGACCAAGATCGACTTAATTCATGGGTAAGTGGTCTAGCCCTTAATTTCTAGATTTATTTGATTAAACCTAATTAATCGATTGGTGTCTAAGGTAAGTTTGGTAGTTTAGACTAGTGATTTTTAATTAGAAGCTACTCGCATTGATTCAATCTTTAATGAGTTAACGGTATATCTCTTTCACTGATCTTACTTATCTGGCCGACATGATTGATTAGGACTTGATTAAATCACTTTATGATTCGAGCTGACCCATGTCACTAGAAATCAGTTTGATTGATTTCAATTCTGTAAGATTGAATTAGGTGCTTATGGATCAAAATTGATCCTAGTCCTCATTAATTGACTTGGTGAAGTTAGTGAAAGAATTTAACTTGGTGAAGTCAGTAGGAGAAATATGGTTCATATCCTTTCTATCTCACATCACAAGTAAATTAAATCTTCTAAATTATTAGATCCTTAAAATAACTAAGTTATGGGGATAACTAAGTCATAGCCTCCGATTAAGGTGAATAGTAATGAGTCTAATTTTTTAGGTGGACATTGGAGGTGTCTTACACATGATGTTCATCTAAATATTGAAATTACTGTCCATCATATAATGATTAGGTTGCACTCTCTAAATGGCAATCAGGTTAGCCGAAGCTTTTCTCGGGCCTGGTTTTCATTTGGTTAATGACCTAAGTCGATCATGTTAATGGTTGGATCTAACCAAACCTTTTCAGTGGAGGCCATAGCCTACTGAATTAGCTTTTGGGGCAAAACCAAATTATTGGAAATTATTTAGAGAAATAATTGGTTGTGGATTAGCCTACTTGTAAATGCATGTGGGTTAGCCAGAGCTTTCCTCGGGCCCATTTGTATTCTATGTGGATTCCAGTACCTACTAAGAAATTAGTATAATTCTTCAAATTAGAGGTAGAGGCTATCAATTCATTTAAACATAATAGGAGAACCTTCAGACTAAAGTCTAAGTCTTTAGGATTAATTAATTGAAGTACTAATTAGATTTTATGTTTCTCTTTCAGATAAATAGAGTGGCTAGTGTAAGTCCACTCTGTTTATTGTTGGACAGTGACAAGCATTTAGGACCTGAATACGAGGAGTCTAATGTTCATCCTAATCAGGTAGACCCAAAGAGAAATGGTCCTCTTGATTTGAATAGGCTGAACAGGAGAAATCAGCAAGTGGTTGTTGGTTAAGACTATTATATGATAACATCTTGTAATTTTTCTATTTATGATACAGCTAGCTGGGTATTAGATACTGAAAGTCTAATTCATATATACAATTTATTACATGGACTTTAAATTGATAGAAAGCTTGAGAATGGTGATAGATTTCTTAATGTTGGGGGTGGAAGTAAAGTTCTAGTCCTAGCATTGGAAATTCTTGAGCTATTTTTCAAAAATAATAATATTATTTTAAGTGATTGTCACTATTGTCCATCTTTTATGGTGAACATAATATCTATTGAATTTTTGACCCTGGATGATTATTGTTTATCAATAAAAAAAATTATTATGATATCATTATGAAGGGTATTACAGTAATGCAAGAATAATTAAAAAATAGCATTTATATTTTATCACAGCCTATTAGTGTAATATACACATCTAATAAATGCTCAAAACTAGATTATGTCTTCGATGCCAATCTTTGGCACTGTCGGCTAGGTCATATAAACAAGAATAGGATCAACAAGTTAGTCAAGGAGCATATCCTTGACATCGATGATTATAAATCATTGACTACTTGTGAGTCCTGCCTTTTTGGTAAGATGACAAAATCATCTTTTACTGAAAAAGATAAATGGGCCACCGAGCTTCTAGGTCTAGTATATACTGATGTATGCGGACCTATGAATACATATGCTAGAGGTGAGTATTACTACTTCATTACGTTTACTGATCATCTATTTAGGTATGGATACGTCTATCTTATGAAGAGTAAATCTAATTTGTTTTAAATGTTCAAACGATATCGAAATGAGGTAGAAAAATAACTTGAGAAGAGTATAAAAACTCTTTGATCTGATCGAGGAGGTGAATACCTTTTCAATGAGTTTTTGACATATCTAGGAGAGAATGAGATTTTTCCATAATGGACTACTCCTAGAACACCACAGCATAATGGTGTATCTGAAAGAAGAAATCGAATCCTATTGGACATAGTTTGGTCCGTGATGGGATTTGTGAGTCTACCAATTTTTTTTTGGGATTATCCACTCGAGACTGCTTATTTTATTTGGAACAACATTCTGAGCAAGTCTATTGTAAAGACTCCATATGAGATATGGACTGATCGTAAGCCAACACTCGCTCACCTTAGGATTTAGGGATGTTCGACTTATGTAAAATATTTATAACCAGAAAAGCTTGGACCTAGGTCTGATAAATACTTGTTCATAGGATACTCAAAGAAAATTAGGAGTTATTACTTCCACCTTACTGAAGAGCAAAAGGTATTCGTCAGCAATAGGATAGTCTTTTTAGAAAAGAAGTTCCTTATGGAAGGAACGGCTACCTCTAATGTTGAACTTAGTGAAGTTCGATAGGTAGAAGAACTGACACATTCTAGTGAATCTATAGAACTGAATTTGATAAGATCAAATCCAAAGCCCATTGTAAAGGCATCCTTATGGAGATCTAGTAGAGTACTGCGTCAGTCGGATAAATACTATAATTTCTTGGTCTGAGATGGTGATCCTATTGAACTCGATGAGAACGACGAGGATTCGATCACATACATGGATGCCATGTAGAGGTCTGACTCTGATAAGTAGCTAGAAATCATGAAGTTTGAAATGGAATCCATAAAAGTGAACAGTGTATGGACACTGGTTGATCCACCTAAAGGGATAAAATTCATTAGTTGTAAGTGGATTTTCAAAAGACAATGGAGCACAGACAGGAAGGTAGAGATCGATAAAGACTGTCTGGTTGCCAAGAAATATTATCAATATTATGGTATTGACTATGATGAGACATTTTCTCTAGTGGCAATGCTCAAGTCCATTCGGATTATGCTTGTGATAGCAGCATACCTAGACTATGAGATCTGGTAAATGGATGTGAAGATGGCTTTTCTTAATGGAGAGCTGGATGAAGAGATATATATGATACAGGTTGAGGGGTTCACATCCATAGATGAGTCCATGGTATGCAGGCTTCAGAGACCCATCTATGGATTGAAGTAGGCATCTCGGAGTTGGAACATGCATTTTGATAAGGTGATCAGAATGTATGGCTTCATTAAGAACAGAAAGGAATCCTGCATGTACAAATGGGCTAACAATTTGGTAGTTGTATTTCTTGTACTGTATGTGGATGATATTCTCTTAATCAGGAATGACATCTCTGCATTACATAGAATAAAAGTTTGGTTATCATCGTAATTCTCCGTGAAGGACTTAGGAGAAGCTTCCTACATCCTAGGGATGAAGATCTATAGAAAAAGATCTAAAAAATTGCTTGGATTATCCCAATCCACGTACATTGATACCATGCTGAAGAGGTTCGGCATGGAGAATTTCAAGAAAGGCTATCTTTCGATAGACTATGAAATTTCTCTCTCGAAGAGGAATTGTCCGACAACTCCTCAAGAGAGAAATCATCTAAGTAGAATACCATATGCTTCAACAGTAGATTCTATTATGTATGCCATGACATGTACGAGACCAGACGTGGCATACTCATTAGGGATAGTGAGCAGATACTAGTGTGATCTAGGTGAGAATTACTAGAAGGTCATAAAGACAATCCTGAAGTATTTAAGAAATACTAAGGACCAATGGCTCATCTATGGAGATACTGACTTGAAACTTATGGGTTACACTGATTTTTATTTCCAGTCAGATTACGATGACAGTAAGAGTGTGTCAGATTATGTGTCTATTCTGAATGGTGGAACGGTCTGCTAGAAGAGTTTCAAGCAGCACACTATAGTCGATTTTGTGTGCAAGTTGGAGTATGTCGTGGCATCTAATGCTGCAAAGAAAGCTGTATGGTTGTGAAAGTTCATCAATGAGCTGAAAGTGCCATTCTTCTTGGATGGTCCGATTCTGCTTTACTATGACAACATTGGAGCCATAGCTCAAGTGAAGGAGCCAAAGGCACATCAGTGCACCAAACACATTCTGCATCACTACCATCTTATATGAGAAATCCTAGAGCAAGGTGACATCAAGCTTTAGAAGATTGATGGAAAGAAGAACGTTGCCGACCTATTTACTAAAGCTCTCAGAATCAAAGAGTTCAATAATCACAAATGGAAGATGGGTATTCGATACTATTCTGAGTGGCTTTAGTCTAAGTAGGAGTTGTTGGAAAATGAATCCTAAAGTCAATCATCTAGGTTATAGATGGTTGAGCTAAATGTAATTTATACTTTAATTTTAATTAAATAAAATTATTATTCTAGTAATTTCATTGTTTTATGCATCTTCCTATAATGAGCTCTCTATGATGAAGTCCTTAGGACTATTTTGACTCGATAAAGGAGGATTTATCATTTAGTCCTTAAACTGATTGCGATCAAATGATTCATTATTACCTAGGATGATAATGTTAATCAAGTGTAGGTCATCGTGTGTTATAAGTACTGGTTGTCCTCTTAATCAAGAAGCATAGTGATGCTATTAAGGCATGCAGGTGAAATATAAGAGTACATTTCACTGATTGTGACCCAACTACAGAGCTATCTTGTTGCTCGCGAAGGATATGGATATATGTGTTCCTTAGACCTAATATCACCACAGTGACTTGCAAGCAACTTACTGTACTTAAGTATTAGACTATCTAAATTTTAATTCAATGACGAAAGGCTACTAGGTGCAGTCAGGTAGTTGGCTTGTTAGTGCATGAGTCAAGATGAGATTGACTCATCCAAGTGTTGGAGCAAGTGAATCACTGTATTTTAATTTAGCAAGTCCTCGATCAGAATAGTCCATAAGATAGATGCTGAATTTTGAAATACAATATAAAAAAATTTTTAGGATTGACAGTTAACCCTAGATCATCCTATAAGCATCGTGGTCAAGAGGATGAATTATATGGTAACCATATGCCATAGGTTCATCGATGTTGTATTATGACTATTCGATCTATCTAGATGTTAGGTACCATTACTAGATGGTCACATCAATTGGTACAAGAAATTAGTTCTGGTGCTATGGCTTAGGATTCGAACCTATGAGGTCACACATAATAGGAGTTTCCTACCTAATCTGATGACTGATCATGACTGATGTCCCACTAGATTAGGACTCAATTATTTTTGGAGGATTAATTAGCAATTAGATTGTTGATTAGTTCAATTTAATTGAGCATTGAGAATTTGATCAAGTCCAATTGAATTTGATTCAATTGGATTTGATCTGATCAAGTCATAGGATGACCTACTCTCTAAGAAAGATTTGATCCAGATTTGTTCAGGTCCTGGATCTAATTAATTTTTAATTTGATTAGGACTTAATTAGTTTGGGTTAAGCCTAATTTGATTAGGTTTGACCTAATCTAATTGGGTCTAGAATTATTGATTTAGTTGAAACCAATTTGACTTGTTCAAAGAAAGTTTGAATTTTGAACTCCCTACACTCCCTGTGCAACCCTACTTTGACCCATTCCTTTTCTCCATGCACATTGGCAATGTGCGTGGGAATTCTCATGCGAAGAAGTCTTCTACACCCCTTCTCTTATCTTCTTTTGACTTGGTCCAAGGGTTGAATCAATTCAAAGCAAGTTGAATTTTGAATTCAACCTGATTTGTTAGTGTTTGAAACCAACCCTTCCACTCATCCTAATCTCCACGCCTCCTTTTGTTTTAAGAAATAAAATGTGCACATGCAGAAGGAGTGTCCTTCTACATGTTAAACACTTGGGAGGGGGTGAGAATAATGATAAGATCTCACTTGATTTTTGAAATCAAGTGAACGATTGAAACAATCTCACCTCCAACCCTTATCGCTGTTGGTCGCCTATTTTAAAAGGTTTTGGAGTGGGCGTGCGTAGGTGGGTGAGAACTTGGAGAGGCACGTGGAAGAGTTTCTCAGAGAGAACTCTACATAAGGAGTTTGAGAGGGTGTGTGCATGGGTTAGAGAGAAAATTCTAAGTGGGAAGCATGAGGTTTTCCAATCAGGGTTTCAGGTAAGTGCAGAGTCCTAGAGTTGGGACTCTAGATTTTAGGTGGTGAGATTAAGCACTGTGAGTGCCAGATCTCCACTAATTTTCCATCATCTCCTCATCAACCTCCATAGATCATTTTCTGGCATTTTGGAGTATTCGAAAGATCAGGAGCAGTTCATCGATTGGATTGATAAAGGTCGGCTATCAAAGGTCCTGGAGTGGAGCTAGCACTTTGGAGGGGCTGATCAGGATTAGGAGCTTTGTGTGGGCTCACTATAGAGGCCGGACACGTGTGCGGCTGCAGTGCCATGGGAGAGCATCTTTTGGTGGACTCAGATTGCAAAGTTCATCTATCCATGCATAGGTACTATGTTCTAAACATAGATTAGTCCGCAAATATGATTTGCTAATCGAAAGCATTTTATTTTTCTAATTCATATTAACATGTCAAAGATCTTGAGTAGGGTTTTATGATTAGGTCATAGCATGCATAAAATTGATATAGATTAATTTTGCTTCTGTTGCTATATCTTTTGAAAAAGTTTTGAGAAGCATGCTCAGAACCCTACTAGTTTTCCTTCATTCACTTGTGAAGACTCCTTTGGGGAGTCTAACTAAAACTCAAGTCCTCTCGGTGCACCTGCAATTGGTAAAATAGAGAAAGAGATTAGTTATCCAGCACTGCCCTACTGGACCTCCTGCTGCTCCTGCTATCCTTCCATGCCACCTCACCTATGTAGAATTGAATTTTCATCAAAGGTCGAATCCCTATTAATGATGACCTTCTTCTCTAAGAGATCCTATAGTCGGTACCCCTTAAAACCTCGTGGATACCCCAGGAACACCATCTTCTTTGCTTTGGCATCCAATTTGCCCCACTCACTAGCACTAATGTGCACAAATGCCGTGCTCCCAAATATCCTTAGATAGTTCAGGTTTATACTCATTGTAGACCATTTCTCCTTTGAAATTTCATCATTTAACTTGATGTGAGGTAACCGATTCACTAGATAATAGGTTGCATCCATTGAATCTACCTAGAATGCCTTAGGAAGCCCTACATATAGCCTCATGCATCTTGCTTTCTCCATAAGGATCCTGTTCATTATCTCGACCAACCTATTTTGCTAAGGAGTTCTCCTCACCAAGAAGTGTCTTTTGATGCCACGCTCCTGACAAAAAGCTTGAAACTCCTTACTGGTGTACTCACCATCATTGTCGTACCGTAAATACTTCACACCGCTGCCCTATTTCTTTTCCACCTTGGCCTTTCAAACTTTGAATTTAGTGAAGACTTTTGATTTCTCCCTCATAAAGTAGACCCAAACCTTCCTCGAGAAATCATCTATCAGGATCAACAATTATCTTATATTGGTGCAATCACCATGGCATCACTAAGCTCCGATACCATGTTGCGGAAACCCCTGATCTTTTGCATGAAAATGAAGAGATCTTTGACATTATCTGTGGCAGTATACCATAGATCATCCCCTAGATCTATGCTGGGGCACACTAAAGATCAGGAGTTTCCCTAACATGGTATCGGAGCTTGGTGATGCCATGGTGATTGCGCCAACAATTGGTATCAGAACAGTACCATGGTTCCTTACAATTGGTACCAAAGCCTAATGGTGCAAGAAAGAGAAGAAAAAATCATACATGGTGAAATAAGAAATCTGCACTAGTATTCCATGATATGTCTTAGATATATCTTTATTATTGCCGTGGTTTGGCCCATCGGGAGCAGTGGGTGTAGAAAAAACTGCTTTTCCGCGACTGGATTGGTCTAATCTGACCAGATCTATAAAAAATATGTCAAAAAATTTTTTTACAAAATCTAACCAGATCAAAGCATTATCCAATCTAATTTTAATGATATGATATTAAATCTAAAATTAAGAATTAAATCAGATATAAACTTTGTACTTGATTGGGTAATCTGATTATCCAATCGATGATCTATGAATGCTCGGGGTTAAGCCACGCACATGCTTGGACTCTACTAGAGTCCACTCAGGCTAGATATGGAGGTGCTCTCCTTCTAAATCTGATCACCAAAAATTAGATCTGAATCTAATCTATAGAGCCTTCAAAATAATCAAAGAAGGTTGGATGTTCGTCTCACAAACAGGTCATTTTCTTCTTGATCTATGCACCAAAGCTGTTTGATCTTCCTCCTGAATTTGTGCCCAACCTTTAGCATAAAGATAGAGAAGAAATTAGAAAGAGGGAGGCAAGGAGAAAGGGAGAGGATGGTAGCAAGTGCTGGCTTGGGGTGTGGAGTAACAACTCTTAGAAACCCTAGGGCACAGGGTCTCTTAAATAGAGCCCTACGCCACCTTAGTGTTCCAATCAATCAAGAAACCAATTGCTTGATTTGTTTCTAATTTTTAGTAGATTTCCCATGCCAATATGCAATAGAATTGCCACCCTAAACTTCCCATATTTGTCGTACAAGATGGATAAGGAAAGAGGGAGGAAGTTGAGTGCACAAGGAACTCTTCCTTTTCTCTCTTTAGTATTTGATCTAAATCAAAAATCTTTGACTGGTCAAAACTAGATTTTAACCAAGTCAAAGCCCATCCATTGGAGTGCACGCCTAGGGGGATGTGCACCCTCTCCATGTCGTACCAAAAAGATGGGGGTGCACACCCCTAGAAAATCTTTAGGGGGCACGCACCCCTGATCTCTTCTTTCTTACAATATGGTCAACCTTTGACCCTAGTGTGCGATAGAAAAAGGTAGGTGACCAAAAATGGTAGGTGACCAAAAATGGCAGGTGTTGTGCTAAAAATCATCTAATGAATTAAGACAACCCAAGATCCAATCAGGATTTTGGTTGAGTCAAACTCATCCGTGATGAACCAGAAAGACTATAGAATGAGAATGTTAGGTTCAATCATGTGCTAGCATGATTTTCTTGAACCTAATCGGATATAATTCAAATCAATTGAACTGACTCTATCAAATTGATCACATCTAGACTCAAATCATTGTATGTGTGATCCAGTTAGGTTCAATTTCATATGGTAATGAGGTATGTCATGATCTCAACCATTGACATTATCGAAACACCTTTCGATGGATCAGAACTTTTCTGATTCATACAATTGGAATGATTGATTATCAAGACCATTCTAATTGCTCTCAAAATCCACCAGTGACATCTAGCAGCATATGGTGGCAACCCATTAGAACTGAAAGTGAACCTCTTGGTGCAGCATCTCTGTGAATTGATTCTACTATCATGAGTTCCGATAGGATTAGGGTTTAAGGTAAACTCGTCAAAACCCAACATCCGTCATATGAATGAATCATTCGATTTAAGTCTAATGTGAAATTCTAATAGAAAACTCTTTTCTGTTATATCACACTACCATGGCCTTGGACTTAAGGAATCGATCTCATGATCATCAGAGGACTACTCCACTACCGAGGTTGATAGATCCCATCTTGGTGCAATCCAGTTCCTACAATGAACATGTTATAGCCAACATACATCTCAAGATTTTAAATGGCTAGGAGACCAAGTTATGGTGTAGTCAAATTATAACACACTCAAAATAATCTACTAATGCACCTTAGGTCAAAGAACCTGACACACAACTGCAATATCGAGTCAGTCATAGATGAAAAGGTAGACTTTCTTATGACTGCTCGAGGTGGTCATACTCAGTATCCTCATTCTCTAACGAGTACCTATACTTTCGCTCTAGTATCTCTACACCATAGACATAAGATTCATCTATTCTAAGAAAGTGATCGTACACCAATCTTCTGGATCGATCACCATCCTCATGACGATCCTATGATCGAAAGCAGTTTATGAGTTAATTATGAAAATTCATGTCTTAAATTTTCAACCATTGAAAATATATATTATCATTACCATTAACTCAAAGGACGTATCATAGACACTTTTAAATAATTATTATGATAGAAAATGATCCATTTATTAATTTATAGTCAAAATTATAAAATTATCCTTAGAAGTGTATTATAAATGTCGGCCAATTTGACTTCTAGGACACACATCTAACAAACTCCCACTTGACCTAAAGCTAATTTGCTACAAGTCTAAGTCCCATCTTCTTAAGGTGGGCTTCGATCTTCTGCTGGCCTAAAGGCTTCATCAGTGGATCTATCGTGTTGTCCATGGAGTTGACTCTCTTTACCTCGACGTAAACCTTCTCGAGGTAATCACGGATGAGATGGAATCGCTGCTCAATGTATTTGAATTTCTGATGAGACCTCGACTCATTAGCCAAAGCTATGGTGCCATTATTGTCGTAGTATAGAGGGACGGCATCCGATGGCATCGTTTCGAGCTCTATGGCAAACTTCTTATACTAAAATATTTTCTTTGCAGCTTCTGATGCAGCGATGTACTTTGCTTCCATGGTGGAATCTGTTATCATGATCCGCTTGAAACTCTTCCAGCTAATAGCACTACCATTGCACACAAATAGACTATCAGATGTCGACTTTCGATCATCTATATCAGACATAAAGTCTGAGTCTATATAACCCTAGACCAAGAGTTCTCCATTACCAAAGACCAAGAATATATTCTTAGTCCTTCTCAAGTACCTAAGGATACACTTCATAGAAGTTCAGTGCTCTTTACCTGGATTCAACTGATACCTACTTGTGACACTCACAGCATGGGCTTTATCAGGTCGTGTACATAGCATGACGTACATGAGGCTCTCTATTATAGAAGCATAAGGGATTTTGCTCATGCATTCAATCTCCTCAGGTGTGTTAGGATACATCTTCTTGGAGAGTTGAATACCATGTCTAAAGGATACCAATCTCCTCTTGAAGTTTTTCATGCTGAATCTCTTCAGCACCTCCTCTATGTACATCTTCTATAAGAAACCTAGCATCCTATTTGATCTATCCCTATAGACCTTAATTTTTAAAATAAAGAATGCCACTCCTAGGTCTTTCATAGAGAACTCTTTTGATAACCATATTTTGACCATAGTCAACATGAGAATATCATTTCCAATAAGAAGGATGTCATTCACGTACAGTACGAGGAAGACAATAGCACTCTCACTAATCTTTTTGAATACATAGGGCTCCTCATTTTTAGTGAATCCAAATGATTTGATCACATCATTAAAATGAGCATTCCAACTTCGAGATGTTTATTTAAGTCCATAAATGGATCTTTGCAGCTTACAGACCTTATGATCAGCATCATTGGATGTGAAATCTAGAGACTATTCCATCTAGATATTGATGACCCACTGATTGATTTTAATGATTTCAAAATA
The DNA here is from genome assembly GCA_006176705.1 of Cocos nucifera. Classification (NCBI taxonomy): domain Eukaryota; kingdom Viridiplantae; phylum Streptophyta; class Magnoliopsida; order Arecales; family Arecaceae; genus Cocos; species Cocos nucifera. The sequence goes on along the minus strand of QRFJ01000053.1, from coordinate 1,132,904 downwards.
TTGAGTATAAATGATACTAATCATGTATTTTAAGAATGTATTGAAGGAACCAGATCTAGGATTTCACGTGTAGATCTTGAAACTTTTTCCAAATTAGACAGCAAAAAACTTAAATAAATTAAATATTTATATAAATAAATATAAAAATATCCTAGATCTAAAATTTATTATATGACTAAGATATGATATTAAATTAAAAATTAAAAATATAAAGAAAAGATTAACATGTTGATCTCATCAACATGCTACAATACTACATCTAATGTAGTTATAGAATAACAGATTAGATTTGATACCTGAGTAAGTTAGACATTTTAACTTACTGATCTAGGCTTGAGGATGAAGTAATGAGCCTCACATGTGTCTGACTTCTAGGAGTCATCCACATGAGCCAACAAACATGATCTGAGATCCTGATGCAGGGAATCAGCACAGCATGCTAGTACTATGCTAATCTCTCTTCGCCGATCGATTCGATGCTTCCTTCTTCGAGACTTGGACTCTCTAAAATATTAAAAAAAAGAGAAGAGATTTTAGATCTGAGACTCTCTCAAAAAAAAATCTCAAAAGGAGAAGGAGAAGAGAAAAACAAAACAGCCCTAGAAGAAGACCCTTTTCTTCTTCTCTTTTCTCTCACCTAGATACCTAGTTTGGTGTCTATGGAACCCCAATGCCCAAGGACCCTCTCCCTTTAATTTTTTATGCACTCCAAAACTCTCCTAAAGGTCTGCATTTCACAAAAATTTTAAGCCAAAATTTATCCAAAATATATAGAAAAAGTAGAGTCCTTGTCTAGGTCAAATACTAGACAAGGAAGGGCAAGTCAAGGGGATCCCAACTCTAGGGCTCCCCCTCCAATATTTTTGGCATGTAACAAAAAGGAGGGGTGCACAAAAAAGGGCCTTTCTCACATGAAATAAGAGAGAAAATAATAGAGAGAGGGGGTGGCACCTATTGGGAAGGGTTTAGGTTTGTTAGGATTCTATCTCATAAAATCCAAAATCAAAACAAACTCCTTTGACTTGGTCCTCCACCCAATTATCATATGAGAAAGAGATAGAGAGAGGGGGCGTGTGTGAAGCCCGAAGAGAAAGGGATTTATCACACAAAATAAGAGAAGAAATAGGATGTGGGTCATGGAGGGCTAAGGTGGCATAAGGTGGAATCCTAGTCTTACTAGGATTCCATCTATGACTGGGTCAAACATGGTTTCTCAAATCAAATTAAATCAAAATTAAATAAATCAAATTAAATTAGATTCTAACCCAATTAAGGATTTAATTAAATTAGATTTAATTTTTATTTAATTTTCTAATCAAATTAGAAAATTAGATTGACCCAAGTCCTAGTTAAACTAGGACTAGTTCTTCTTTGCATTTGGCTTATCCAATAAGTCAATTAGACTTGATCCAATCAAGTCTAAACCAAATCTAATTAAATCATATTTAATTAAAATTAATCTTAGCCCTTAGGCTTAATTAAATTAAGCCAATTAGTAATTGAATTGCTAATTGATCCTCCTATAATACTTGCACTAGATTAAACATCAATCGTATTAATCATTTAACCCTAGAATGATTCTTAATCATTGATCAACCATCCGATTAGATCGTGAGCTCTAATGTGTGTGACCTTATAGATCTAAATCTAACTTAGTAATATAGAAATATATTTCTATACCAATCGAAGTAACCATCTAGCAATGGTACCAGATGATCGGATAGATTGAATGTGTAGAACAACATCCTTAAAATCCATGCGGATATAGTTTCCATATAATTCATCCCCTTGACCAAAATACTCATAGGATACCTCAGAGTTCAACTATCAACTCTGATCATATTATCCACATTGTATTTCAAAATATCAAATCCATCTGATGGATTATCCTGGCCAAGGTTTTGCTATATTGAAATACAGTGATACATTCTTCTCCAACTCTTGGAGTGGTCAATTCCATCTTGATCACATATCAACTTTGCAAGTACTTGACTGTGCCCAAAAGTCTTCTGTTACTGAATTAGAAATTTAGCTAGTTTGGTACAAAGCATAGTGAGTTGCTTGCAAGTCACTGAGGTGATTTCAGGTCTAAGGGATACTTATACCTATATCCCATCAGAGATATTCTTGACAGTAGAATGCTCTAAAGTTGGTCACATTCAATAATGATGTACCCATACATCTAACCTATATGCCATATCAATGTCTCCATACTTCTTGGTTAAGGGGACAATCAACCCATATGGCATACAGCGACCTATGGTCGATGGATGCTATCGTCCTAATTAACAACCTATCATTTTGTCATGAACAAATTTAACAACTAATCGATAAATCCTCTCTTTATCGAAGCTAAATAGTCTAAGGACCTCATTACAATAATGGAGTTCATTAGAATTTGAATACTTTATGATTAAAAATTACAAAAATATATTTTATTTATTAATAAATTAATTATACGTATAATGTAGCACAACCATCAATAAGCTGATGATTAACTTTGAGATATTTTTCAACAACTCCTACTTATCCTAAAGCCACTCGACATAGTATCTAATATCCATCTTCGACTTGTGGTTGTCGAACTCCTTTATCACTAGGGTTTTAGTGAAGGGGTCAGCTAGGTTCTCCTTTTCGTCGATCTTCTGAATATCGACGTCACCTTTATCCATGATCTCTTGGATCAAGTGGAAGCGGTGTAGAATGTGCTTCATTTGCTGGTGTGCCTTTAGTTCCTTCGCCTGAGCTATGGCACCAATGTTGTCGTAGTAGAGTAAGACTGGACCATCAAGGGAGAGTGCTACTCCAAGCTCGATGATAAATTTTCTCAACCACACCATTTTTTTCATGGCATCTGATGCTGCGATGTACTCTACTTCGTAGATAGAGTCTACCACAGTATGCTGCTTGGAATACTTCCAGTAGATGGCTCCACCATATAGAGTAAAGATTTATTCCGACATCCTTCTACTATCATCATGGTCAGATTGGAAGCTGAAGTTTGTAAACCCCATAAGTTTCAGATCTAACTCGCCATAAATGAACCATTAGTCCTTAGTATTTCTCAAATACTTAAGGATGGTTTTAACCATTTTTTAATGATTTTCTTTAGGGTCGGACTAGTATCTACTCACCACTTCTAGTGAGTAGCCACATCCAATCTCGTACATGTCATGACATACATGTTAGATCCTACTACTGAAGTATATGTGTTGATCCCATGATTGATTTTGATGATTGCCAAATCTTGAGTTTATTATGTATCTAATCATCTGTCTCAAGAATATGTGTAGAATTTTTCAAATATCCAAAATAAAGAATTTATCTCAAGAATAAATCCTCTCAAGATGCCATGCCAAAATACTTAAAAGATCAAATTCACACATATTTGGATGGCTTGGTATGAAGAAAGTATGATTAGAAGAAAAGAAATTAAAATTGAAGGAAGCAATCTTGTTTAGAAGAGTTTAGGGCTAAGAAATTCAAGTTTGAAACTTCAAACATTAAAGAAAAATGAAGTCAGAATTTTTAGAGACCTCTCCTAAATTTTTAGAGACCTCTCCTAAAAATTTGGAGACATCTTCTGAAAATTTGGAGGCTTCTCCAAGCATTTGGCACTCCTGCACATTGTCCTAGCACAGGCTCGAGACCTCTCCAAAACTAGGTGAGATCTCTCCATTTCAGAAAATAGAAATCTTATTTTGGTGTTCTAAGATCGAGAGCTCTCAAAAATTCTTGAGAGCTCTTACTATGAAATCGAGACATCTTGAAAATTCTCGAGAGCTCTTGCTGAAAAACCGACAGCTCTCCAAATTCATGACAGTCTTCAATGGAATTTTTCTGTAAGCTTTCCAACGGCTAGTTTTCACTCCCAACAGCAATTTCAATGGTTTCAATGGCTAGAAATCTCTCTCCAACTATCTTCAAAGATATTTAAAGGTGGAGAATTAGTTAAAAAATAAGATTAAGAAATTTAGAGAGAGAAATCATTTTTCAAACCTAAAGGATTCTATTGCACATCAATAAAAGAGAAAAAGAGAGAAATTTTATAGTGATTTCAAAGGACATTCAAGAGATATCTTCTACAACTTCTCAAGCATCCTCTCAAGCCTCAAAGAAGAGTTTCCAAGCTTCAAAAGAGCTGATTATTCAACCTCTTCTTTGTGCTCAAAGAGTTTCAACTCTATTTTTTATTTTTATGCTAAAATTCTTATATTGTATTTTTATTTCTTTTCAAGTTTCTTTGGGGAAAAGAAACTTGGAGATTAGGCCCATTCAAGTACAAAATTGGATATTGTAGGTTTTGGTTGGTGAGCCCGAAAAACCAACTAGGTTGTTAGTAAATTCGAAAAACTAATGATATTAGATTTTGGCTGGTGCTCCTATGAAAACCAACTAGGTTTGTTTGTGAGCTTGGAAAACAAACGTACTATAATCAAGAATGGATTATTGTGAAAATTCCAAGGGAAGCTTAGAGAGTGGAGGTAGATGCAGGTTGCGCTAAAACACTATAAATTATGGTGTTTTTGTATTTGAGATTTTCTCTTCTATTCCTTTACATTCTTTGCATGCTTTTGATTCTTGCTTTACTTTTATAATTTGATTTTGCTATCTTAATTCCACTGCTATACTATTACTCACATTCCACAATCACTAAAGATAGCATAAATTAAAGCACATCTTGTTTAGAAAGTAAATTTGGTTAAATCTTTTAGAAATCCAATTCATCCCCCTCTCTTGGGTTGCTACCTCTGGGCAACAAATGGTATCAGAGCAGGTGCTCTATTATTGATTATTAACCTAATCATCTAGAGTTAAAGATTTTGGCAATCCAAATGGAGTCTTTATTTAATGAAGGTTATTCTATAGATAAACCTCCACTTTTTAATGATTCTAATTATATCTATTGGAAAGCTAGAATAAAAATTTTTATACAAGCACATGATTATAAGTTATGAAAAATTATAATAGATGGCTCACACACAACCAATGCATTGAAAGAGCATGATAAAGAAATGGCCCAACTTAATGCTAAGGCCATGAATATACTTTATTGCTCCTTGGATATTAATGAGTTTAATATAATTTCTTCATGTATTTTAATAAAATAGATATGAAAGAATTAAAAACTATTTTTGAGGGAGCAAATCAAGAACAAACATCAAGTTCTCAAGAAAAAAAGAAAGCTTACCCCAACATATGCCTCATGGCTCATGAGGATGGAAAGAAAAATAAGAGAAAGAAACAAAGAAAGAAAAAAGCTTTAATTAAGGAAGAGCAAAGAAAAGAAAAGGAAGATGAAAGAGAAGAGCAAAAAGTAGATCAAATATGCTTGATGGATAAAGAGGAAGAATGTATCATAAATCCTTGCGTCATGTATCATGATGATAAGGTAAACATTAATAACTCTTTCAATTTTACACTTGATGAATTATTTGAAGCCTTTAATGATTTAATAGATGAATATAAAAAAATTAAGGCTGAAAAATAAAGAGCTTAAAAAATTCAATCTTGCTTTGGCTGAAGAGAAAAATAAAGTCTTATGTGAAAAAGAAGATCTTATGAAAGATATAAAAAATATGGCCAAAGAAAAGAAAGATTGCTTGAGATAAATTGAAACTTTAACTAAGAAAAAGGAAAATCTTGCAAAATCTAAAAAATTCTTGGTTAAAGAAAAAGAAAAGCTTTTGAAATCTAAAAAATCTCTTTTGGAAAAAAATATGAAACTAAGAAAAGAAATTAAAAATTTAAAATTCATGCTTGAAAAGTTTACACTTGGATTTCAAAAGCTTCAATCAATTTTGAATAATCAAAAGATTATTTTTAATAAAGCTAGAATTGGGTATAATCCATTAAGAAAATAAAAATTTATGAAGAATATGTTGAGCAAAGCTTCATCTAAAAATCATTCAATTACATATTTTAAATATAGTAAAGTAGGTCATAAAATTTCTGAATGTAATACTAAATGAATTGGTCATACTTTGATTAAGCAAATATGGATTCCAAAAGAAATCATAAGCTCTAACCTCAATGGACCCAATATGGCTTGGGTACCAAAATCTAGTAAATGAGTTTGCATGTACACCAAGGATCCAATAAAACTAAAGGAGAAAAATTCTTTTAATGGATGCTTTGGAAATAAAAATAGATTGATGATGATATTGGATAAAATCTAAACTTTTCTCACATCAGGCCATCATTGTTTGATTGATTTTGATGATTTATTATTGATTAAAATAATCATACTCTATGAATTGAAAGTTTGATGTATTGACTTTAATGATTTATTAATATGTATGCATATGATAACTCCTCTCATATTTTGATAAGTATGATTGATTTTAATGCTTGCAATAATTTAAATATTTTATTTTTTAAATTAATATGCTTTCCTCTATATATCAATGATTGAATTATTTTATCTTAAAATTTAGCATGATATCTTAAGCCTCCCCATATCAATTTTATAATTAATGAATTTAATTTAAAAAATGCTTAATTGGGTATGAATATTTTAATTGCTAAACCTGCAAGAAAAATTAATTTTTTTGGCATTCCCTATAAAAGCTAAATTATCAAAGTTCTTCTAAAAATTTGAAACTCCCTAGTTGAACTGAACATATAAAGCCTTCATCTAGATTTTTCTTATTTGATCTTCTTTAAATTGATTATTGGAAACCCTCCCAATTGATTATTTTTTTTATGATCCTCTAAATTTTTTTGAATATCTTTCTTGATCATCAATTTGATTGGCTCTTTGATCTTAAAAGAAAATTTATTGAGGAACATTTTTATTTTCTTCCAATTGATTGATTTTGAAAATTGAATTGAAAAAATGATCTTCTTGAATCTTTTGAAGTTGATATCTAACAAGACGTTTCAAGAAAGTTATCATTTATCTTCAAAGCTAAACTTTTAAAGAGAACTTCAATTTTAAGTGATTGGTATCAAATATTTTACTATTTGCCATGTATTTGATTGATTTATCTTTTGGCAAAAGAAAGAAGAATATTTTTATTTCAAATCTAATTTTGCATAACTATATATTTGATATAATATCATTTAAAATAAATTCAAATATACATACCTTTTTTGTACCGAATTGCTTGATATTTCTTAAGAAAAGAAAGAGATGATCTTTTTAAAGAATAACAAAAAATTTCTTTATGATTTTCCTTGACTAATTTGCTAATATCAATTCAAATTGATTTATCATTTAAAATCTTAAATTATTTAATTTGAATCAATCCATCTTTATCAATTCAAAACTAAAATCATTGGTATCAAGCTGAATTTATAAATTAATCTTTAAATGGTATTGAACTATTAAGAAAATCATGATTTGGTCTAAATTTTAGTTTAATTGATATCAAGAAGTTTCTTCCTAAGAAAACTTTTACTCTTGGTATCATTGGTACCATTCTTGCCATGCATTTTATTGTATTATTTTTTGGCAAAAGAATTGGATATGATATCTCAAATCTATTTTATATTGATATACTCTTGATATGATATCTCTTGAGATAAATTCAAAGAATCTCATAAATTTTTCTAAACTTAATTGAATGAATATTTTGTTTGATTAATGCTTATTTCACTTAATTAATGCTTGTACTCTTAAATTTTATTTAATTTTAAAATAGCTTTATTTGCTAAGATAAGGAGAAGAAAATATTAAAGAAGAAATGATCAATTATTTGAAAAGAACTTTGAAATTAAAAATATCTTTCAAATTTAGAAAATCTAAATTTAGTAGTTAAATTCATGTTTAATCTGCTTGATTTGAATGAAAAAGGGAAAAAAAATTAAAAAACAAATTTATCTAGCATTAATTATGAAAAATAAGAAGAGTGATATTATCTAGATTTGATTGAAAATTCTAATTAGCTTATATTAAGATAAATGAATATTGATTTTATTATACTTTTGAGCCTTAATATGATAATTCTATTTGATCGATATGCTTTTGATTTGATTGTCAAATTATTTTTAAAAACTATTTAGAGTAAAAAAAAGTTTGAGATATATTCATACTCTAAATAAATTGATTTTCATACATTCTTATAATTTTGAAGCTCATTTATAAATATAATACTAAATTTTTCATGTGCCAATCTTTTATACTTGATTTGCATGATCATTCTTGGCAAATGATTGGAGTTAAATTGAATTTATAGCATATTTCTTCTCAAAAATAAAATTTTAAATTTAATTTTTAAACTTAATTGAAAACTTAAATTTAATCCTAAATTTTTTATGTGTAGTGCAAAATTCTTATGAATAATTAGTATTGAAGTAATTTTTAGTCAAAGTAATAAATTTGAAAATGTGACTTTTTTTTGCTTTGATTCTATTTATTTTACTTTGCTCGATACATATTTTTTTGAACTTAATTGACTAAAATTTTTTAAGAAAAGAAAAGACTGAATACTAAAGTATATACTATGCTTGATTTCATATTCAAATCTTTTGAAAAATTTTATTTCTCTTAAAGTTAAAAAATGCATATTTGAAAATCAGATTAAAGAGTATATTCATTCAAAAAGAAAAAGTATATGATATTTAAATTCAAAATAATTTTTAAAATTAAAATAAATATTTAAAACTTATTTTGAGTCAAAGAATAAATTTTCAAAAGAAAGATGATTCATTTAAATTAATGTTATGAATTTAATACATCTCTCAATTTAATGCTTTGATGTTGATTTTGATGACTTCTTATTTCTTTCCATGAGCTTTTTGATGTTGTCAAAAAGGAGGAGAAGTATGTTGAGCATATGAAATATGTATGTACTAATGATATGTAATAAATTAAAGACTCATTAAGAATTCTTTCACGAAGTTTAATTCATTATTCTTATCTTGATTCATAATAGTTTCTTTAACATATACTCAAAGTTTTGCCATCATCAAAAAGGGGAAGATTGTTGATCCCATGATTGATTTTGATAATTACCAAATTTTGAGTTTATTATGTATCTAATCATGTATCTCAAGAATATGTGTAGGATTTTTCAAATATCCAAAATGAAGAATTTATCTCAAGAACAAATCCTCTCAAGATGCAATGCCAAAATACTTAAAAGATCAAATTCACACATATTTGGATGGCTTGGTATGAAAAAAGTATGATTGAAAGAAGAGAAATTAAAATTGAAGGAAGCAATCTTGTTTAGAAGAGTTTGGGGCCAAGAAATTCAAGTTTGGAAGGTCAAACATTGAAGAAAAATGAAGTCATAATTTTTAGAGACCTCTCCAAAAAATTTGGAGACATCTCCTAAAAATTTGGAAGCTTCTCCAAGCTGTTTGGCACTCCTACACATTGCCCTATCACAGGCTCGACCTCTCCAAAATTGGGCGAGACCTCTCTATTTTAGAATATAGAAATCTTATTTTTGTGTTCTGAGATCGAGAGCTCTTAAACATTCTCAAGAGCTCTCGCTATGAAATCAAGACGTCTCAAAAATTTTCGAGCGCTCTCACTAGGAAATTGAGAGCTTTCACAGAAAAATCAAGAGCTCTCCAAATTCGTGACAGCCTTCAACAGGATTTTTCTGCAAGCTTTCCAACGGCTAGTTTTCACTCTCAACGGCTATTTCAGTACTTCCAACAGCTAGAAATCTCTCTCCAACCATCTTCAAAGGTATTTAAAGGTAGAGAATCAATTGAAAAATAAGATCAAGGAATTTAGAGAGAGAAATTATTTTCCAAACCTAAGGGATTTTATTGCACATCAATAAAAGAGAAAAAGAGAGGGATTTTGCAGAGATTTCAAAGAGCATTGAAGAGCTATCTTCTACAACTTCTCAAGCATCCTCTCAATACTCAAAGAAGAGTTCCAAGCTTCAAAAGAGCTGATTATTCAACCTCTTCTTTATGCTCAAAGAGTTTCAACTCTACTTTTTATTTTTTTGTTGAAATTTTTATATTATATTTTTTTTTCTTTTCAAATTTCTTTAGGGGAAAGAAACTTGGATATTAGGCTGGTCCAAGTCCAAAATTGGACATTATAGATTTTGGTTGATGAGCCTAAAAAATTAATTGGGTTGTTAGTGAACCCAGAAAACTAACGGTGTTAGGTTTTGGTTGGTGCTATAGTGAAAACCAACTAGGTTTGTTTGTGAGCTTAGAAAACAAACACACTATAATCAAGGGTGGATTATAGTTGAAATTCTAAGAGAATCTTGGAGAGTGGATGTAGGTGCGGGTTGCATCGAATCACTATAAATCATGATATTTTTATATTTATGCTTTTCTCTTCTATTCCTTTACATTCTTTGCATGCTTTTAATTCTTGCTTTACTTTTATAATTTGGTTTTGCTATCTTAATTCTGTTGCTATACTATTTCTCACATTCCACAATCACTAAAGATAGCATAAATTAAAGCACACCTTGTTTAGAAAGTAAATTTGGTTAAATTTTTTAGAAACCCAATGAACCCCTCCTCTTGGGTTGCTACCTCTAGGCAATACTTAGTATCAAAGTAGGTGCTTTGTTATTGATTATTAACCTAATCATCTTCAGTCAACTCTTCATTCAAGAAAGCTATCTTCACATCCATCTGCCAGATCTCATAGTCTAAATGGACAGCAATCGTAAGCATAATCCAAATGGATTTGAGCATTGCCATAGGAGAAAATATCTCGTCATAGTCAATAGCATAATGTTGACGATACCCCTTGGCAACTAGATGGGCTTTATAAATCTTCACCATTCCATCTATGCTCCTTTTTCTTTTGAAGATCCATTTACACCCAATAGGTTTAACCCCTTCGGGTGGGTCAATCAATGTCCACACATTGTTGACCTTTATGGACTCCATTTCAGATTTCATGGCCTCAAGCCATTTCTCAAAATCAGGTCTCTGCATAGCATTCATATAGGTGATCGGATCTTCATCGTTCTCATCGAGTTTGATGGGATCACCATCTTGGACCAAAAAATTATAGTATCTATTTGGATGATGCGATACTCTACCGGATCATCTTAATGGAGTAAGTACACTAAGCTCTGGATCTGATCTAATCAAATCCGACTCAGGTTCAACTATAGGTATCGATTTTTCTACCTATTGAACTTCATGAAGTTCAACCTTAGAGATAATAGTTCCTTCACCAAGGAATTTCTTTTCTAAAAAGATTGCCTTAAGGCTGACGAACATCTTTTGTTCTTTAGCATGGTAGAAATAGTAACCCTTACTTTCTTTGGGATATCCTATAAACACACTTATCAGACCGGGGTCCAAGCTTATCTGTATGTAAATATTTGACATAGGTCGGACAACCCCAAACTCATAGGTGAGAGAGTGTAGGCCTACGCCCAATCCATATCTCATATGGAGTCTTTACGATAGATTTACTCGATACATTTTTTAATATATAACATGCAGTCTCAAGAGCATAACACCAAAATGAAACAGGCAGACTAGCAAACCCCATCATGGATCGAACCATGTCCAACAAGATTCGATTTCTCCTTTTTGATACACCATTATGCTGTGGTGTGCCAATAGGAGTCCACTGTGAGAGAATTCCATTCTCTCCTAGATATGTTAAGAACTCATTGGATAGATATTCACCTCTTCGATCTGATTGAAGAGTTTTAATACTCTTTTCAATTTATTTTTCTACTTCATTTTGGAATCTTTTGAATATTTCAAATGAATCCAACTTATGTTTCATTAGATAAACATATCCGTACCTGAATAGATCATCTATGAAAGTGATGAAGTAGAAATATCCACCTCTGACATCAGTGCTCGTTGGTCCACATACATCAGTATATACTAGACCTAAGAGCTCAACAGCTCCTCACCTTTTTCAGTAAAAGATGACTTGGTCATGTTACCAAGAAGGCAAGATTCAAAGGTTGGAAGTGATTCATAATCACTGACTTTGAGAATTTTCTCTTAAGTCAATCTGTTTATCCTATTCTTGTTTATGTGACCTAGCCTATAGTTTCATAGGTAGACATCAGAGATATTATCTAATCTAAGGTGTTTTCTAGAAGTATACATTACACTCACAGGCTGTGATAGAATGTAAATACCATTTTTTCATTATCCTTGCATTATTATAACATTATTCATAATAATATCACAATAATCTTCTTTTATTGATAAATGATAACCATCTTTAGCCAAAAAGCCAATAGAGATTATATTCATTAGAAAGAAAGGACAATAATGACATTCATTTAAAGAAATGATATTAGTATTGAAAATGAGTTGAACTATTTCGATAGCTCGAACTGGAATAGACCTTCCATCTCCAATATTTAGGAATCGCTCATTATTTTTAAATTTTCTAGTAACTTGAAGTCCTTGCAATGGATTGCAAATATGGACTGGACTTTCAATATCCAATACCCAAGTAGAAATATCACAAACAAAAAAATTATAAGGTGTTATCATATAACATCCTTGATCAGCAACTACTTACTTATCTCTCTTATTTAGCCTGTTAGGGTCATGGAAATCACGATACTGAGGACAATTCCTCTTCCAATACCCTTGCATCTTACAGTGGAAGCATTCTGCCTGATTTAGGTTATTCTTGGATCTTATGTTTAAATTGGGCATAGAGGCCCCAGCATGAACCACTTCATGCTGTTTAACAATATTCAACTTTCGATACTTATTATCGAAGTTGGATCTTGTAAGTTAATCACTATCTAATAGCGAATGGAGCAACCATAGTTTGGATTTAACTGCACAAAGGAGAACCAAAAGCCTAATTAGTAATTGATTCATTAAACCAAAAGATTTGAACTTTAATCAAAAGGTTCTCCCACTATTTTATTTGAACTGGTAGCCTCTACCTGCAATTCGAGGAATTATCCTAATTCCTTAGTGGGTACTAGAATCCACATAGACTGCACATAAGCCCAACTATGGTTGGTCAATGCATGTACATCTAAGGATATGTTCATAACCAATTATTTCTCCAAATAATTTTTAGTAATTTAATTTTGCCCCAGGTATCTTTTTAGTAGGCTAGGGCCTCCACTAAAAGTTCTGATTAGGTCCAACCATTATCATGATCATACTTGGTCCATCTAACTAATGAATGATTAAGCCCAACTATGGTTGGTCAACCTAACCATCATTTAGAGAGACGTGGCCAAGAAATCATATTATAAATGATAATTCCATTAGCAGATAAGCACCAGGCCTGTGGGCCTCCAATGATTATCCAACTAATGGATCCATTATCATCCACTTAATGGGAGACTATGATGTAGTTATCATAATAACTATTTCATTTTAGGGACCTAATAATTTTAGAAAATTTAATTTGAAGATGAGAAAAGGTCAGATGAACCAGCTTATCATGATTCTTCCACTGACTTCACCAAGTCAGCTTAAGGGAGATCATTAATAGACTGGTCAAGGAGCACCTAAATCAGTCATACCGATTTACCTAGCTGATATGAGTCAATTCAAATAGTCAAGTGATCTGATCAAAACATAATTTCACCAAGAGGCTAGGTAAGTTCGATCAGTGGAAGGGTCTGCCAAAGCTTGCCTTAGATACCATCAAAAATGGTCAGGTAAGCAGGCTACCAATTAAAGACCACCAATCTGATTTATCTTAGACATCAACTGGTTTAATTAGTTTCAATTAGATCAATCTAACAGTTCATGCTAGACTGCGTAGCCAAGAATCATGTCCATCTTGGATCTCGTTAAAGACATGGACTTGACCAACTATAACTATTATAATTGATCTAAAAAATCCTTGACCTAATCTAAGACAACAATTGATTAGATTTAGTTAATTCTCTAATTAAGTCTATTCTTTAATCTAATCCTATGTCTAACCCAATTAATGGACCTAATCATCACTAACCCATTTAATCCAATGTGTTATGATTCGTGTCTTAGGATCTTCAATTTACAATCGTAGATCCTAATCTAACAACTTCTTAATTCTTAATTAAGTTTTAGGCTGAGGGTTGGGGTTTGACTTTTCAAAAATGATTTTTATGTTTGTAAAATATTTTTATAATATGATTTTGTTAACCAAGTTGCATGTTTTATTCATAATCAAAATGCAAGTAACATAAACATGAATCTACTTTAGATCAAATCTAAATAGGTTTATGTAATTAAAATAGTTTCAACACCAATCAATCATAAATCTTCTTAGATCAAATCTAACATATTTATGATGATTAAAATTAGATTGAAATATTTTTAATTAGATCATAAATTTTTTTAGATCTAATCTAAAATTTTATGATCAATATTTTAGATCAGCACGTACTAGGACAACCTTTCCACTATAAGGGGTAAACCTTAAAAAGGACAATCTTATAGTAGTCTGTGCAATCTAAAAACTTTATTTTTAGATCTAAAACTATTTTAAATATATTAAATTATAAATATAATTAGATCAAATTTAATAAATTTATGATTAGGAGCAGATCATCATGAACTAGGACAACCTTTTTACTGTAAGGGATAAACCTTACAACAGGACAACCTTATAGCAGTTCGTGAGATCTAAATTTTTAATTTTAGATTTAATAATTAGATTATAAATTAGAATCATATGCTAAAGAAAATCATATAATAAGAATCTGGCTCTGATACCAATTGAAGGAACCAGATCTAGGATTTCATGGATAGATCTTAAAATTTTTTCAAGATTAGATAGTAAAAAGCTTAAATAAATTAAATATTTATTTAAATAAATATAAAAATATCTTAGATCTAAGATTTATTACATGATCAAGGTATGATATTAAATCAAAAATTAAAATACAAAGGAAAGATTAACATGCTGATCTCATCAACATGCTACAATACTACATCTAATGTAGCTATAGAATAACAAATTAGATCTGATATCTAAGCAAGTTAGACATTCTAACTTATTGATCCAGACTTGAGGATGAAGTCATGAGCCACACATACATCCGACCTCTAGGAGTCGTCCACACGAGCTCACGAATATGATCTGAGATCTTGATATAGGAAATCAACACAGCATGCTAGTGTTATGCTGATCTCTCTTCGATGGTCGATTCGATGCTTCCTTCTTCATGATTTGAACTCTCTAAAATATTAGAAGAAACAGAAGATATTTTAGATCTGAGACTCTCTCAAAAAAAAAAAAATTAAAAGGAGGAGAAGAGAAAATCAAAAGAAGAAGACCCTCTTCTTCTTCTCTCTTCTCTCACCTAGACACCTAGATTGGTATCTATGGAACCCCAATTCCCAAGGACCCTCTCCCTTTGATTTTTTCAAACCCCAAAACTCTCCTAAAGGTCTGTGTTTCATGAAAATTTTAAGCCAAAATTCATCCAAAATATATAGAAAAAGAAGAGTCCTTGTCTAGATCAAATACTAGATAAGGAAAGGTCAAACTGGGCAAGTCAAGGGGTGCCCAACTCTTGGGCACCCCCTCCAATATTTTTGGCATGTACCAGTAAGGATGGGTGCACAAAAAAGAGCCTTTCTCTTATGGAATAAGAGAGAAAATAATAGAGAGAGGGGGCGGCACCTATTAGGAAGGGTTTAGGTTTGTTAGGATTCTATCTCATAGAATCCAAAATCAAAACAAACTCTTTCTTTGACTTGGTCCTCCACCCAATTACCATATGAGAAAGAGAGAGAGGGGGGGGGGCAAGCATGAAGACCAGGGAGAAAGGGATTTGTCGCACAAAATAAGAGAAGAAATAGGGTGTGGGGGGTGGAGGGCTAAGGTGGCGCAAGGTGGAATCCTAGTCTTACTAGGATTTCATCTATGACTTGGTCAAACATGGTTTCTTAAATCAAATTAAATCAAAACTAAATCAACCAAATTAAATTAAGTTCTAACCTAATTAAGAATTTAATTTAATTAGATTAAATTAAATTTAATTTTAATTTAATTTTATAATCAAATTAGGAAATTGGGTTGACCCAAGTCCTAGTTAAACTAGGACTAGTTCTTCCTTGCACTTGGCTTATCCAATAAGTCAATTGGACTTGATCTAATCAAGTCCAAACTAAATCTAATTAAATTATATTTAATTAAACTTAATCTCAGCCTTTAGACTTAATTAAATTAAGCTAATTAGCAATCAAATTGCTAATCGATCTTTTTACAACACTTACACTAGATTAAACATCAATCATATTGATCGTTTAACCTTAGAATGATTCTTAATCATTGATCAACCATCCGATCAGATCATGAGCTTTAATTTATAATTTATATGACCTCATAGGTCTGAATCTAAAGTAATAGTACAAAAAAATATTTCTATACCAATCGAAGTAACCATCTAGCAATGGTACCCAACGGTCGGATAGGTCGAATGTATAGAACAACATCCTTAGAACCAATGCGGATATAGTTTCCATATAATTCATCCCCTTGGCCAAAATGATCATAGGATATCTCAGAGTTCAACTGTCAACTCTAATCAAGTTGTCCATATTGTGTTTGAAAATATCATATCCATCTGATGGATTATCCTGGCCAAGATTTTGCTATATTGAAATATAGTGATACATTCTTTCCAACTCTTGGAGTGGTCAATTTCATCTTGATCACACATCAACTTTGTAAGTACTTGACTATGCCCAGGAGCCTTTCATTACTAAATTAAAAATTCAGTTAGTCCGATACCAAAGCATAGTGAGTTGCTTGCAAGTCACTAAGATGATTTTAGGTCTAAGGGATACTTATACCTATATCCCGTCAGAGACATTCTTGATAGTAGAATGCTCTAGAGTTGGTCACGTTCGATGATGATGTATCCATACATCTCACCTATATGCTATACCAATATCTTCACACTTTTTAGTTAAGAGGATAATCAATTCATATGGCATACAATGACCTATGCTCGATAGATGCTGTCATCCTAATTAACAACCTATTATTTGATCGTGAATAAATTTAAGAACTAATTGATAAGTCCTCTCTTTATCGAAGCTAAATAGTCCTAAGAACTTCATCACAATAATGAAGTTTGTTAAAAGATGAATACTTTGTGATAAAAACTATCAAAAATATTTTTTGTTTATTAATGAATTAATTATAGGTATAATATAGCTCAATCATCAATAGACTGATGACTGACTTTGGAATACATTTTTCAACATGTATGTAGATTTTTTAAGATGTTCAAATTGAAGAAATTAATCAAAAAAAAGATCCACAGAAAAATAACCAAGTCAAGAGTTTCAAAGAAATTGAATTGATAAAGATCCTTGAAGAAGGGCAAAATTATAATTTTATTAAGTTAGAAGAAAATATGTTTCAAATATCTCAAGAGCAACTAGAGAAAAATTTTAATCTTTTGGAGATAATTTCATATTTTTTGGATGTCAAATTTAGAAGAAAATCAAGTTTTAGCAAAAGGGTCAACCCTAGGGTCGACCCCCAGGTTATCCCCTTTTGAAATGGATAGCTTGGCATGCTTCGACATGTTATTTTTGTATGGCCTCATAAAAGAGTCCACCCATGGATCGATTCCTAGTGAAAGGGTCGACCCCTGGGTCAACCTCTATTGTATAGAAACTAAATAGAAAGCTGAATTTTTTAGTACTGTCCAGATACTGATACTTGAGAAAAAAGTATCGACATCTGAGTAAAAAGTATTAACCCTAGATCATAAGGTGTCGACCCCAGATCAAAAAGTATTCTCCTATAGAAAAAGTGTCGACCCTAATGTCGGGACAGGCACAACGGCTAGTTTTCTGCAGCTTTTCAAATGACCATTTCTCCACTCCAATGGCTAGTTCAAAACTTTCAACAGGTAGAACTGATCCTCCAGCCATCACCAAGAATATAAAAGGCTAGAGAAATATTTGGAAAGTAAGAGCAAAGAATTTTAAAGTAAAATTATTTTGGATTTAACAGTTTTCATTGTACATCAAAAAAAGAGGGAATTCAAGAGTTATCTTTTGCAACATCTCAAGCAACCTCTCAGCATCATTTGAAGAGAAATGAAGCTTCAAAATATCATATATTCAGCCACCTTTTTTAGCATCAAAAGTATTTTTTATTTTTATTTTTATGCTAAATTTTTATATTTGTATCTTTGTTTCTTTACAAGTTTCTTTGGAAAAGAAAACTTGGGGTATAGGTTGGTCCAAGCTGATAATTGGATGGTGTAAAGATTGTGGTTGGTGTTCCTAGGTTAAAATCAACTAGGTTGATAGTGAATCCGAAAAAAACTATTGGTGTAGGGTTGTGGTTGGTGAGTCTGGTAAAACCAACTGGATTTGTTTGTGATCTCGAGTTAAAATAAATGCACTATAATCTACAGATTATAGTAAAATTCCTAAGAAGAGCTTGGAGAGCGGACGTAGGTATAGGATTGCACCAAATCACTATAAAATTCTTATGTGTTTGTATTATGTTTTTGCTTTTCTTGCCCTCATTACTTGTTTTACAAATTTGTGTTATCTAGTTGATTTTAATTTCACTACTGTATTTCATATCCATCACAAACACTCATTTTCTATTAATTAGAAGCACATATCTACTTAGAGTTTAATTTGGCTAAAATTTTAAAAGAATCTAATTCATCTCCCCTCTTGGATTGCTACCTCTAGGCAATAAATGGTATCAGAGTAGGTGCTCTATTATTAGTTATTGACCTAACTGTCAAGAGTCAATGATCTTAGCAACCCAAAATGGAATCTTTTTTTAATGATGGATATTTTATAGATAGACCCCCATTGTTTGATGGCTCATATTATATTTATTGAAAATATGGGATAACAATATTCATTCAAGCATATGACTATAATTTATGAAAAATTATAATCAATGTTCTACACACACCCAATGCATCGATTCATGATAAAAAAATGATTCAAATGAATGCTAAAGCAATGAATTTACTTTATTGTTCATTAGACATAAATATTTTTAATGTCATTTTTTCATGTAATTCAGCAAATCAAATATGGAAGAAATTAAAAACTACTTTTGAAGGAGCAAATCAAAGAGAAATATCAAGCTTCTAAGAAGAAAAGAAAACTCATACCAACACATAGCTCATGGTGCATAAGGATGAAAAGAAGAAGAAAAGAAAGAAACAAAAGAAAAAAAAAGCATTGATTGAGGGGGAGCAAAGCAAAAAGGAGAAGAATGAGAAAGAGGAGGAAGGTATAGCAACTTGTTGCTTCATGGCTCAAAATGATGAGGTATATCATGAACACTCCTCTAAATTTACTTTTAATGAATTATATGAAGCCTTCAGTGAGTTAATGGATGAACATAAAAAGATAAAGATACATAATAAAAAATTTAAAAAATCTAATTTATCTTTGGTTGAAAAGAAAAATAAAATTTTGAGTAAAAAAGATCTATTAAAAAATATGAAAAACATGGTCAAAGAAAAAAAAAAGTTTTTGAAACAAATTAAAACATTAACTAAGAAAAAAGAAAATCTTACAAAATCTAAAAAATTTTTAGTTAAAGAAAAAGATAAACTTGTGAAATCATAAAAATCTTTAATAAAAGAAAAAGAAAAATTTTTGATTTCTGAAAAATCTCTTTTGGAAGAAAATATAGAGCTTAAGAAGAAAAATGATGTTTTAAAATCCTTCCTAAAAGAAAATAAAAATATTTTAAATGAAAAGAAAGAAATCTTGTAGAAAATAAAAAATTAAGAAGAGAAGTTGTGATTTTGAAATCTATTATTGAAAAGTTTATAATTAGCTTTCAAAATCTCCAATCTATAGTAAAAACCAATAGAGCTATTTTCAATAGAGTAAAAATTGATTCTAATATGTCAAGAAAATAACAAAATACTAAAAATATTTTCACAAGAGCATCAACTAAAGATCATACTATTAAGTGCTTTAAATGTAATCAAATTGGCCATAAAATTTTGAACTATAATTTTAAAAGAATTGGCCAAACCTTGATTAAACAAATTTGGATTTCAAAAAAAATCTTGAATACTAACTCTTATGGATCCAAGATGATTTGAATACCAAAAATCATTAAGTGATTTTATAGGTGCACCAAGGATCCGAATGAAATGAAAGAAAGAAAATTTTTATGGATGCCTTGGAATTGAAAAGAGATGGGTATTGATGCATGGTATATTCTAAATTTTTTTCATATTATACCATCAATAATTGATAAAGTTATTTTGATTATATCTATTAACTTTAATATGATTTTATATTATGTTTACTTGCTTGAAATTCTTTTTATATATTAGTAAGATTAGTATGATTGATTGATTTGGATGATTTGTATACTTTAATTTTAAAGATCAATATGCTCTCCTCTATAAGTATCACATTATGATATGAATTGAAATTATCTTAAAATTCAACATGATATAATAGCTTCACCATATCAATTTTGCAATTGGTAAACTTAAATTAAAAGATACTTAATTGGATGTGAATATTTTTGAATTACTAAACATACATGCAAAACTAATTTTTGGCATTCCCCCATAAGATACTTAAATATTGAAATTTTTCAAAACTTTGCATGATCTAAGTATTTGAAGATAAAATATCTATTCATAAAACTCAAATGCTAGATGTGTTGGATTACATTGCATATTAGCTTATCCCTAAGGATTTGGAATTTCATAGTTCAACCAAAATTCACTGAGCGTATATCTAGATTTTTTTTTACATGAGTTCCTTAACTTGATAATCTTGTCCCCAATTGATTAATTTTTGATCTACTAAATTGACCGGAATATATTTCTTGATCATCAATTTGATTGTCTTTGCTGATCTTAAAAGAGAATGGACATTTATTGATTGATTTCAAAAATTGAATATGAAAAATGCTCTTATTGAATCTTTTAAAGTTGATATCAAGCAAGATATTTCAAAGAAGTTGTCATTTATCTTTAAAGCCAAACATTTAAAGAGGATTTTAGTTTTAATTAATTGGTATCAAATAGCTTACCATTTATCATGAATTTGATTGATTTATCTTTTGGCAAAAAGAAAAGACTGTCTTTGTTTTAAATCTGATTTTGCATATCTTATATGATATTTTTTAAGATAAATTCAAAGAATTTCATACTTTTTTTAAACTAAATTGAGTGATATTTTTTAAGAAAAGATAGATCTAAATTTAAATAGTAAATCTCTCTATGATTTTTTGTATAATCTATTGGTATCAATTCAAAATGATTTATCAAAATAATTTGATCTTAAAAGATAATTTAATTAATTTAATTAAAAATATCTTTATTTATAAAAGTAAGAAAAAAAATTTATTTAAGATGAATTAGTTACTAAATTGATATTAATTAATTATAAATATGGTATCAAATTAAAGATGCTTAACTTGAAAGAAAAAGGGAGAGTAATAAAATTGTAAAGCTTAGGTATACAAATTTTGAAAAAGAAAAAAAAAGATAATGCTAAAGAATGAATATGTATATTTCAATTTGATAATCTAAATTTAAAATATGCTTATTTTGAAATAAAGAGGAAGAGAAAGTTGAAAAATAAATTAATCCAGCTATTAGTATGAAAAGCAGAAGGAGAGATATTTTCTAATTTGATTTGATTGAAAATGTTAATAAATTTATGATCTTAAATTCTCAAGCACTTATCTTATTTTTAGCTTTATTGTATTGATTTTAAACTTCCAATCAAATATCTTATAGTCTTTTTAATTTATACTTTCATGTATTTATTCAATTTGATTTGCATGATTTAAAATAGTTTCAGATAAATAAATTATTCACCAATAATTAAAAATTGATTAAAGTGGTATCATTATTATGTTGGTTTCATATTTTTATTTGCATAATTATTCTTGATAATTAATTTGAATTAAATTAAATTGAGAACATATTTTTACTCTACAAAATAAATTTCTAAACTCAATTTTTAAACTTATTTGAAAATTTAAATTTGATATTGAATTTTTGATGTGCAATGCATAATCCTTATGATTTATTTGTATTGAATCAATTTTTACTCAAAGTAATACATTTGAAAATATGACTATTCTTTATTTTGATACTATTTATTTTACTTTACTCGATACATTTTTGATACATATCTTTTCAAACTTATTTAACTAAAATTTCTTGAGAAAAAAGAAAGATTGAATATTAAAGTGCATATTATGCTTGATTTCATGGTCAAATCTTTTTAAAAACTCTATTCCTCTTAAAGCTTAAAAATGTATATTTAAACATCTATTTAAAAAATTATATTCATTCAAAAAAGGGGAGGGCCTTCAATATTTGACTTCAAACTAATTTTTGAAAAGAAAAAAATATTTTTTCAAAGGAGAGAGGATTAATTTAAATTGATCTTTTCAATTGGATACATCTCTAAATTGATACAATTCTTATATCTTGTTGATTTTGATGATAATTTTTGATCCTTCCATGAGCTTTTTGATATTGTCAAAAAGGAGGAGAAGTATATTGAGTATATATTTAAAAAATTAATACTTAAAAAATTTAATGAATTTTATGAAGTGCAATCTTAATACTCATTGATATGAATTATGTGAAATATTATTTAGAGCTTTTATGAAGTGAACATTTATATTTGTGTACATTTTCAGTTCATTTTTTATAGTAGCTAGTTAGTTGAAATATATTAAATTTATTTTTATGCATATACTCAAAGTTTTATCATCATCAAAAGGAGAGAGATTGTTGACCCACTGATTGATTTTGATGATTTCAAAATATTGAATATAAATGATACCAATCATGTATTTAAAAATGTATATAGGTCTTTTTAGGTGTTCAAATTGAAGAAATTAATCCAAAAAAAGATCCACATAAAAATCACCAAGTTAAGAGTTTCAACAAAATTGAATTAATAAAGATCCTTGAAGAAGGACAAAATTATAATTTCATCAAGTTAAAAAACTATATATTTCGAAAGTCTCAAGAGCAACTAGAGAAAAATTCTAATCTTTTGGAGGTAATTTCATATTTTTTTGGATGTCAAATTAGGAAGAAAATCAAGTTTTAGCAAAAGGGTCCATCCTAGGATCGACCCTTTGGTCATCCTCTTTTGAAATGGATAGCTTGGAAAGCTTTGGCACATTATTTTTGTATGACCTCACAGAAGGATCGACCCATGTGTCGCCTTGGATCGACCTCTGTTGCATAGAAACTGAACAAAAAGCTGAATTTTTGAGTGCTGTTTCAGTGCTGACACCTGAAAAAAAGTGTCGACACTTGAGTAAAAAATGTCGACCTCAGATTACAAGGTGTCAACCCTAGATCAAAAAGTATCGATCCCTGCAAAAAAAGTATCGACCCTAATGTCGCATAACGGCTAGTTTTCTGCAGCTTTTCAAATGATCATTTCTTTACTCCAATGGCTAGTTCAAGGCTTCCAACAGCTAGAACAGATCCTCCAGCCATCACCAAGAATATAAAAGGTTAAGAAAACATTTAGAAAGTAAGTGCAAGGGATTTTAAAGTAAAATCATTTTGGATCTAAGAGGTTTTCAATGCACATAAAAAAAGGAGAAAAAAGAGAGGAACTAAGCTTTGATTTCAAAGGACATTTAAGAGTTATCTTCCACAACATTTCAGGCAACCTCTCAGCATCATTTGAGGAGAAGTGAAGTTTCAAAAAAGTACATATTCATCCACTTCTTTGAGCATCAAAAGAGTTCTTTGTTGTTTTTATTTTTATGCTGAATTTTTATATTTGTATCTTTGTTTTTTACAAGTTTCTTTGGAAAAAAAACTTGGGGTATAGGCTAGTCTAAGCCAGTAACTAGATGGTGTAAAGGTTGTGGTTGGTGCTCCTAGGTTAAAATCAATTAGGCTGATAGTGAATCCAAAAAAATATTGGAGTAGGGTTATGATTGGTGAGCCTGGCAATACCAACTAGGTTTGTTTATGATATTGGGTTAAAACAAGTGCATTGTAATTTAGAAATTATAGTAGAATTCTCAAAAAGAGCTTGAAGAGTGGACGTAGGTATGGGGTTATACCGAACCACTCTAAAATTCTTATGTGTTTGTATTATATTTTTGCTTTACTTGCCCTCATTACTTGCTTTATATATTTGTGCCATCTAGTTTATTTTAATTTCACTACTATATTGCATATCCATCACAAACACTCAAGTTTTATTAATTAGAAGCACATATTTACTTAGAGTTTAATTTGGCTAAAATTTTGAAAAAATCTAATTCACCCTCCGTCTTGGGTTGCTATCTCTGAAGGAAAAAATCTATTTCCCAGATTAGGTTCGTTCAGATCTAATTGGATCAAGAGGGATCTTTTAAAAATTTTTTCTCTTAGATTTAAATCAGATTTGAAACTCTTCAGATCTAATTTTATTGATCTAATAAAATAAAATTAATTAAATCTAATTTAATTATATCTTTGTTATGGGTAATCCTATTATCCTGTGATGATCTCGATATTTGCTTGAGGTTCTGGATGTAGCCACGCAAGCGCCTGACCTCTACCAGTATCCACTTAGACAGAATCTAGAGATCTTCTCCTTCTCAATCTATGCTCCAAAAATCAGATCTAGATCTGATCTTGAAGGTCTTCAAAACATCTTTTGAAGATCAACTATTGTCTCTTACAGCAATGCTGCCTTCTTCCTTTCCTCTCATCTTTCTCTTGCTTGGATCGCACCAAACTTGCACCCAAAAATTATTGGATGTGGATAATAGAGAGAAGATCTGAAGGTGGCATGGAGAGGGAGGGAGAGAAGCCTTGTGGCATGGGCAAAGGGTAGAACATTTTAATCCAAGGTGCAGATAGGGTTTATATAGACCCTACTGTGCCATGTAGTGCCACATCTTTCCGGCCAATCATGGCTCTTTGTGCTATCAGATCTAAATATGATTGATGGGATGATATTATCTGATCTAATCAGATTAGAGTCCCTCACAAACCTCCTTAGGTGGCACCAAGATTGGTCAAAGAAGACTCTTTGGTGCCACCTAAGTTGAAAGCATGAAGCAACTGGAGTCCCATCTGTATGGGACCCCAGGCGTGATCCTCATGGGGCGCATGCCTCCCTAGGTGTGAACCCCTTCCCTTTCTACTTTTTGGTAGGAGGACAAAGTCTCATATTCTATCCTATACGTGCATGACATATGGGCAGATGTCTAAGTATTAAAAATCAACGTTTGACCAAAGTCAAAGGACAAGATATAGCAGGTGATGGAAAATAGTAGGTGTTGTCTCAAATTTATCTCATAAATTAAGACAACCCTTTTCTGACTTGGACAAGCTCCAGTCAGATCAAGTAATGGTTCCTGAGTGAGCTCAAACTTATTTAGCTCAGTTGAGATAATCTTTAATGATTGTTGAAGAAGAACATTAGGCTCAATCGTATGCTAGCACGATTTTCATGAACCTAATTGAATCTTATTCAAATCAATTGAACTAGGTTAGTCCAATTAATGATATTTAGATCCAAACCCTTATTTGTGTGATCCAGTTAGGTTTAGCTCCATATGATAATGGGATACATCATGATCTCTATCATCGACATCATCAAAATAACTTTCGATGGATCAGAACTTTTCTGATTCAGACAACTAGCATGATCGATCATCAAAATCATTCTAATTGCTCCCAAAATCCACCAGTGACACCTAGCAGCATATGATGGCAACCCATCAGAACTAAAAATGAACCTCTTGGTGTAGTTACCTGTGTGATTAGGTTCCTCTATCTTAAGCCCTGATCGGATTAAGGTTAATGTGATCTCGCCAAACCCTAATTTCTGTCACATGAATTAATCATTTGATTCAAGTCCAATGTGAAAATCCTAATAAAAACTTTTTCTATTATTTCATTCTGCCATGGCCATGGGCTTATGGACTTGATTCTCATGATCATCATAGGGCTCCTCCTTATCTACTGAGGTAGATAGATCCCCTATCGGTGCAATTCAATTCCTATAATGAATATGCTATAGCCAACATACACCTCAGGGTTTCGAATGGCTAGGGGACCGAATTATGGTGTAGTCAAACTATAACACCCTCAAGGTGAACTACCAATGCACCTTAGGTCAAAGAACCAGACACACCACTACAGCTTCGAGCCAGTCATCGATGATAAGGTAGACTTTCCTCATGACTACTCGAGATGGTCACGCTCAGTGCCCTCATTTTCTAGCAAGTACCTATACTCTCGCTTCGGTGTCTCTACACCATAGACTCAAGATTCATCTATCCTAAAGAAGTGATCATATGCCAACCTTCTGGATCAATCACCATCCTCATGATAATCCTATGGTCGGGAGTATTTTATGAGTTAATAATGAAAATTCATGTCTTAAATTTTCAACTCTTAAAAATATGAACTATCATTACCATTATCTCAAGGGATGTATCACAGACACTTTCAAATACATATTATAATAAAAAATAATTTATTTTATTATTTATAATCAAAATTATAATTTTTCCCTTAGATGTGTATTACAAGTGTCAGCCAATTCTAGCTTCTAGGGCACATATATCTAACAAACTTCCATTTGACCTAAAGTCAATTAGCTGCAAATCTAAGTCCCATCTTCTCAAGGTGGGTTTCGATCTTCTGCTGGCCCAACATTATATGCAGAGTCGACTCTCTTGATCTTGACATAACCTTTCTCGAGGTAATCGTGGATGAGGTGATATCGCCACTCGATGTGCTTAGATTTTTGGTGAGACCTCGGCTCCTTAGCAAGGGCTATGGCACCATTATTGTCACAGTACAGAGGAATGGCATCCGATGACATCACTTTGATCTCTATGGTAAATTTTTTGTACCAGAATGCCTCCTTCGTAGCTTATGATGCAGTGATGTATTCTGCTTCTATGGTGGATCTACTATCACTGTCTGCTTGGAATTCTTTCAACTGACAGCACCAATATTACATACAAATAGACTCCCAGATGTCAACTTTCGATCATCTATATTAGACATAAAATCTGAGTCTGTATATCCCTAGACTTCGAGTTCACCATTACCAAAAACTAACAACATATCCTTAGTTCTTCTCTAGTACTTAAGGATACATTTCACAAAAGTCTAGTATTCTTCATCTGGATTTGACTGATATCTACTCGTGACACTCACAGCATGGGCTATATCAGGTCATGTACATAACATGGCATACATAAGGCTCCCTATTACTAAAGCATAAGGGATCTTGCTCATGCGTTCAATCTCCTCGGGTGTGTTGGTACACATTTTCTTGGAGAGATGAATGCCATGTCTGAAAGGTACTAATCCCCTCTTGGAGTTTTTCATGCTAAACCTCTTTAGCACTTCTTCTATGTACATCTTCTGTGAAAGACCTAGCATCCTATTTGATCTATCTCTATAGATTTTGATTCCTAGAATGAAGGATGCTTCTCCTAGGTCTTTCATGAAGAATTCTTTAGATAACCATATTTTAATTATGGTCAACATGAGAATATCATTTTCAATAAGGAGGATATCATCCACGTATAGCACGTGGAAGATAATAGCGCTCTCACTGACCTTTTTGAAAACACATGGTTCCTCCTCATTTTTGATGAAACTAAATAATTTGATTACATCATTAAAATGAGTATTCCAGCTTCGAGATGCTTGCTTAAGTCTATATATGGACCTTTGTAGCTTGCATACTTTATGATCAGCATCACTGGATATGAAACCTAGCGAATGTTCCATATAGATATCTTCTTCAAGGTATCCATTTAAGAATGCTATTTTCACATTCATTTATCATATTTCATAATCAAAATAGGCTGCAATAGCAAGCAATGTGTGAATGAATTTTAGCATAGCTACTGGCAAAAAAGTATCCTGATAGTCAATGCCTTCGTGCTGACTATAACCTTTTACTACTAATCTAGCTTTGAATGTCTTCATATTTCCATCTGCACTAATCTTTCTCTTGTAGATCCATTTACACCTAATAGGTACTATACCTTCTGATGGATCTACTAAGGTCTAGATTTGATTTGAGTGCATCGAGTCTATTTCTGACTTTATTGCCTCTAACCATTTCTTGAAGTAGATATCTAAGATCGCCTCATCATAGGTTTTGGGATCACCATGAACCCCATTACCTACGAGGAACATTTCTTCTACTTCCTCTGAAATAGTACCTAAGTACCTCTTAGGGGGACGAAAAATTCTTTTCGATCTATGAGGTGGAGGAGGTAGTGTTTGTATTGGCTCAACCTGATTTGGTTCCATAGGGTCCTTAGCTTGTTGCTCTTGGGAGACTTTCTCCTCTAGCTTGATCTATTTTCCAATGCCGCAATCTTGAATAAACTATTTTTCAAAAAAAATGGCATGCCGACTCATAATCACATTATGGTCTCTTGGAATGTAGAAATAATATCCTAATGACTCTTTAGGATATCCTATGAATCGAGCTCTAAAAAACCTATAGTCTAACTTGTTCGCTTGTTGTCTTTTGACATGAGCTGGACAATCCCAAATTCTGAGATGACTTAGACATGGTTTCTCACCATGCCATATCTCATACGATATGGTAGGAATGGTTTTAGAGAAAATCCTATTCTATAAATATATTGCAGTTAATAGACTATGTCTCTAAAGAAAATTAGAAAGGTCTGTGAAGCTCATCATGGATTGGACCATATCTAATAGGGTCTGATTTCTTCATTCTGAAATCCCATTAAGTTGAGGTGTTTCAGGTGGAGTCCATTGAGAGACTATGCCATTTTACTTGAGATAGTCTAAAAATTTTTGACTAAAATATTCACCTCCTCGATCTGATCGAAGAACCATAATGAATTTTTCAGTTTACTTTTTGATTTCATGTCTGAATTTTTTGAATTTTTCAAAAGCTTCAGACTTGTGTCTCATAAGATACATGTACCCATACCGAGATAAATCATCGGTAAAGGTTATAAAGTAGTCAAAGTTGTCTCTAGCCAGCACGTCAAATGGGCCGCACACATCAGTATGTACTAGGGCAAGTAGATTCATGGCCCTTTCTCCATGTCCCATAAAAGGAAGCTTAGTCATTTTGCCATGAAGACATGATTCATAAATTGGATATGACTCAAAAATCAATGGACTCAGTAGCCCAATTTTCTCCAATTTGTTAACCTTATCTTCTACTATATGACCTAGCCTTAGATACCATAGATACCTATCTTTGGACTATCCCTAGGTCATTTTACGGCATTCATATTTTGCTTGATATTAAAGATAGATACATCAATATGTAATTGATAGAGATCATTAATGAAGAAATCACTTATAATTATATTTCTTTCATAAAGAATATTACAATGGTCCTTAAGAAAACTAATTACATAGCCTTCTTGTGCTAAACATGAAACAGAAATCAAATTCCTGCTTGCGGCAGGCACATAATAACAATCCCTAAGTACTAAATCTAAGCCAAATGGTAGTCAAAGAGGATAGGTTCCCACGGCCGCAGTAGCAACTTTTGCTTCATTTTCGATATGTAGGATCATATCACCATCCCTCAGCCTCCTGCTATCCTCAAGATCCTACGTGGAAGTGCACAAATGAGCACTAGAACCAGAGTCAAGCACCTAACTAGATGCAAAAAAATTCATAAGGTTAGATTCAATAACGAGCATACCTGCAGAAGGACTTGTCTTCTTCTTATTCTTCAGGGTGGCCAGGTATGTAGGGCAGTTTCGCTTTCAGTAGCCATCAATATTATAATGAAAATATTTTTCTTTGTCAGCGGCCTTCTTCTTCAGCTCCACCTTCTTTTTCTTTCCACCTTCCATCTTCTGCCTTTTCACAGACTTCATCTTCACAAATATGAAACGATATTTTTTTCCTTACCAACTTGATCTTGTTGCGCTCGGTAACAAACATGCATGAACCATTTCTCAAAGTATGTGTCCAGATAGCCCAAAGTCTTGATAGTTAGCTCTAGGTCTTCCAGTCAAAAAACAACGTCGATGAAGACGTATAGGTGCACTATTACGTGGTGGGGATTGCAATTTTCCATGAATTTCCCATTTTTCACTCAACGATGGAACTTCGCTTTTTTTTTTTTTTAAGATAGACTTTCTCTTGAAAGAAGTCCATTCCATAGCAAGTACTGAGTCTTTAGAACCTTTCATAGAAAGATCAGTAGTAACCAGTATATTCATAAGTTTGGCCAGAGTATTCTAAAGTTTATGCATACGGTAGTTCATGATGAACTGCCTATATGCCTCAGTCAAGGATTGCAGAATTATATCATTCTATAGATCCTGAAATAACACACTTTGAGCTCCTCAAGCTCTTCGAAGTCCTCGATCATTATTAGACAATGATCTTGGACTGACTGTCCATCATGCATCTTAGTCTTAAAAAATCATTTAGTGACCTGATATTTGGCTGTGCGACTCTGTTCACCAAACAACTCTTACAGATGATCCAACATTTGGTGGGCAGTGTTGATATCTTGATGTTGGCACTGAAGTTCATCAGATATCAAGCCCAACATGTAGTATCTGATTTTATTATCTTCATTCGTCCATTTGTCAAGAGATGCTCTCTATTCAGTGGATGGACGGGCTGGTAAGGTGGGAGGATCCTGATCCAATACATTAATTAACTTCTTAAAATCCAAAATGATTTTGAAGTTTCATAGCCAATCATTGTAATTGGGTCCAGTCAGTCTATGGGTGTCCAGGATACGAGCTAGTGGGTTGGATGCAGACATTTTTCTTTTTTCTATAAATGGTCAAAGTTTTTAGTTAGATTTTGTAATTAAGACTTGATCAATTTATTTAAAAATTTAATTTTTAAATAAATTAGCTTTCACTATTTTCTTTGAATCCCTACACTCTCTCTGTAGATATGCAAAAATCTTCATGATTAATGATTTCTAGTGGGTGGTACATTTCCATCAACTGACTCATCACCTCACCTAACAGTTATTGATGATGGGTTAGCCAATGAGTGAACAACTCTTGTCCGATGATTCTTTAATCATAGTGCACCTAGACTTGATCTCTAATTTATGAATCTCACCATGCCTAGAATATTGATCCACTCCTTAGTTAAGTCAGACCCACCATTTGTACAGATTGGATTCTTAATTGGATCTCTCACCATATCTAGAATATTGATCCCAATCCATCCTCGAATCCATAGCATCCAATGCCTAATAGATATGGTTACGTCTTTTCAGTGCAACTGAACCACTATAACCAGCTAAGAACAATCAACCTTGGAAAGGGCCCGTATATCTACAATGGTGGAAGACCTTAGACTTAATCTTTTCTTAAGGAGATTTGATTTAGATCTCTTTAAACTTGACTTGACATAGCCATAACTATTATGACTAACCTAGTGGCATGGGTTAGCTCGGATTATTAGCCACCTTAGATCAGGACTGAGCCGACAAATATGGCTAGGTAACTAAGACCGATGGAAGGGATATGCCATTAACTCGACAAGAATGCATTCAAGTTGAATAGCTCTCAATTAAAAACTAGTCGGTCGTATCTACCAAACTTACCTTAGACACCAAATTGTTGAGCCAGAACCAATTGGATTAGCCTACAATCCAGACTCTAACCATTGAGCCTAATTAGGTCTTGACTTGATTGATTACTCATGTGACTCGATCTTAACCCAGACTTAATCCTATTAGGCTGGCCAATTTAAGCACTCTTGATCCCATCTAACTGACTCTTGATTTGGTTTGATCAACCGCTAGACCTAATTGAGCTACTCAAGCCAGAACCTAATTTTATGAATATATCTTAGATCTAAAAATTCTTAATTTTAGACCTAATATATTTCATAATCTTAATTCTTAATTAAGTTTAGAGTTTATAAAATAAAACATGTAAATAAAATCCTAGGGTTTCAGGATCTAGGGTTTTGTAGAATATAAGTTTTTTGATTTTTGATTAAGGATGAACATGCAGCACCCCTACACATTATAAGAACACCCCATCGAATGGAAGGAGAGAGCCTTTAAATAATTCTTTGTTCTTATGGCCAGATGGCCAAGGGGAACACCTTAATCAGAAACATGATGAATCTATAAAACTAGTTAGATCTACATCATATATCATATATAAAAATCGATCTAACTTAAAAACATATTTTGCATACATCTAATATATCATATCATGCATATTTTTAGATTTAAATTATCTCATAAATATCTAAAAAATAAAATTTAAATTTGATCATATCGAATTAAATTTATTCAAGAGAACTTTGTAGATTTATTCTACAGCTAGTCTAAACATGCATCAATCATATATCATATGAAAAAAAATTAAATAAATTTATTTCCTATTTTTTAGATCTAATTATAATATTTATAATATAAAAAATAGTAAATAAATAGATCTAAAAATTATAATTAATTAAATTAAAATTATGATGATGTTAGACTACATATAGAATAATTCTATTCCTAGTCTAGAAATGCATCTCATACATCTTAGATCTAAATTATTTAATTTTAATTTTCTAATTTTAGATCTAATCACATCTCATGTGACATCTAAAATCATCTAATTATTAGATCAAAAATATAATAAAATTAGATCTAATTAATAATGTAAACCTGGCTCTGATACCAGTTGAAGGAAAAAATCTATTTTTCGGATCAGGTTCATTTAGATCTGATTGGATTAAGAGGGATATTTCAAAAATTTTTTCTCTTAGATCCAAAACAAATTTAAGATTCTTCAAATCTAATTTTATCAATTTGATAAATTAAAATAAAATTAAATTAATTAAATCTAATTTAATGGTACCTTTGTTATGGGTAATCCTATTATCCTATGATGATCTCGATGTTTGCCTAAGGTTCTGGATGTAGCCACGCAAGCACCTGGCCTCTATCGATTTTCACTTTAATAGGATCTAGAGATCTTCTTCTTCTCAATCTATGCTCCAAAAATCAGATCTGGATCTGATCTTGAAGGTCCTCAAAATGCCTTTTGAAGATCAGCTATTGTCTCTCGCAGTAGTGCTGCCTTCTTCCTTTTCTATTGCCTTTCTGTTGCTTGGATCGCACCAAACTTGTGCCCAAAAATTCTTAGACGTGGATAAGAGAGAGAAGATCTGAAGGTGGCATGGAGAGGGAGGGAGAGAAGCCTTGTGGCATGGGCAAAGGGTAGAACTTTTTAATCCTATGCACAAATAGGGTTTATATAGACCTTGCTGTGCCATGCAGGGCCACATCGTCACGGTCAATCATGGCTCTTTGTGCAATCAGATCTAAATCTGATTGATGGAATGACATCATCTGATCTAAGTAGATTAGTGCTTTTTATAAACCTCCTTGGGTGGCACCAAGATTGGTCAATGAAGACTCTTTCATGCCACCCAAGTTGAAAGCATGAAGCAACCGAAGTCCCATCTATATGGGACTCCAAGTGTGATCCTCATGGGGTGCACGCCTCCCTAGGCATGTGCCCCTTCCCTTTCTACTTTTTAGTAGAGAGATAAAGTCCCATGTTCTCTCCTATGGGTGCATGATACATTGGCAGATGTCTAAGTGTCAAAGGTCAATGTTTGACCAAAGTCAAAGGACAAGATTTAGAAGGTGATGGAAAATGGCAGGTGTTGCCTCAAATTTATCTCATAAATTAAGACAATCCTTTTCTAACTTGGACAAGCTTCAGTCAGACCAAGTAATGGTTCTTGAGTAATTTTAAATATATTTGGCTCAGTCGAGACAAGCTTTAATGATTGTTGAAAGAGAACATTAGGCTCAATCATGTGCTAGCACGATTTCCTTGAACCTAATTGAATCTTATTCAAATCAATTGAACTGGATTAGTACAATTGATGATACCCAAATCCAAACCCTTATTTGTGTGATCTAGTTAGGTTTAGTTCCATATGGTAATGGGATATGTGGTGATCTTTATCATCGACATCATTGAAACACCTTTCGATGGATCAGAACTTTTCTGATTCAGACAACTAGTATGATCAATCATCCAAATCATTCTAATTACTTCCAAAATCCACCAGTGACACCTAGTAGCATATGGTGGCAACCCATCAGAACTAAAAATAAACCTCTCGATGTTGTTACCTGTATGATTAGGTTCCTCTATCTTGAGCCCTGATCAGATTTGGATTATGGTGATCTTGTCAAACCATAACTTCCATCTTATGAATTAATCATTCGATTCAAGTCCAATGTGAAAACCCTAATAGAAACTCTTTTTATTATTTCACTCTGCCATGGCCATGAGCTTATGAACTTGATTCTCATGATCATCATAGGGCTGCTCCTCATCTAACGTGGTAGATAGATCTCCTATTGGTGCAATCCAATTCCTACAATGAACATGCTATAGCCAATATATACCTCAGGATTCTGAATATCTAGGAGACCGAGTTATGATGTAGTCAAACTATAACACCCTTAAGGTGAACTATCGATGCACCTTGGGTCAATGAACCAGACACACCATTGTAGCTTCGAGCCAGTCATCGACGAGAAGGTGGACTTTCCTCATGACTACTCGAAGTGGTCACGCTTAGTGCCCTCATTCTCTAATGAGTATCTATACTCTCACTCCGGTGTCTCTATATCGTAGACTCAAGACTCATCTATTCTAAAGAAGTGATCATACACCAACCTTCTAGATCAATCACCATCCTCATGATGATCCTATGGTTGGGAGCATTTTATGAGTTAATAATGAAAATTTGTGTCTTAAATTTTTAATTCTTAAAAATATGAACTATCATTACCATTATCTCAAGGCATGTAAATCATAGATACTTTCAAATACACATTATGATAGAAAATAACATATTTTATTATTTATAGTTGAAATTATAATTTTGCCCTGAGATGTGTATTACAAGTGTCAGCTAATTCTAGCTTCTAGGGAACATATATCTAACAATCTCTAAGCAACAGATATCTTCCTCAAGATATCCATTTAAGAATGCCATTTTTACGTCAATTTGCCATATTTCATAATCGAAATAGGCTATAATAGCAAGCAGTATGTGGATGGATTTAAGCATGACTATTGGCGAGAAGGTATCCTGATAGTCAATGCCTTCATGCTAGCTATACCCTTTTGCCACTAACCTAGGCTTGAATGTCACCACATTTCTATCTGCACCTATCTTTCTCTTGTAGATCCATTTACACCCAATAAGTACTATACCTTTAGGTGGATCTACCAAGGTTTAGACTTGTTTGATTACATTGAGTCAATCTCTGACTTCATTTCCTCTAATCATTTCTGAGAGTCGATATTCGATATCGCATCATCATAGATTTTGGGATCATCACCATGAACCCCATTTCCTGTGAGGAACATTTGCTCTACATCTTTTGAAATAATGCTTAAGTATTTTTAAGGAGGACAGACAATCCTATTTGATCTATGAGGTGGAGGAGGTTGTGATTGGTCCATAGGTTCCTTACCTCATTGCTCTTGGGAGATTTTCTCCTTGAGCCTTATCTATCTTTCGATGCCACCATCTTGGATAAACTATTTTTCATGGAAGATGACATGTCGACTCACAATCACATTATGGTCTTCTGAAAGATAGAAATAATATCCTAATGACTCTTTAGGATATCCTATAAAATGAGCTCTAAAGGACCTAGACTCTAACTTCTCCGCTTGTTGTCTCTTGACATGAGCCGTACAACCTAAAATTCTAAGATGACTAAGACTTGATTTCTTACCATGCCATATCTCATACGGTGTGGTAGGAAAAGTTTTAGAAGAAATCCTATTCAGTAAGTAAATTGCATTCATTAGACTATGTTCCCAAAGAAAATCAAGAAGATCCATGAAGCTCATCTGGATCGGACCATATCCAATAGGATTCAATTCCTCCATTTTAAAATCCTATTGAGTTGAGGCATTTCTGATGGAGTTCATTGAGAGATCATGCCATTTTTTTAAGATAGTCTAGAAATTTCTGACTAAAGTATTCACCTCCTCGATCTGATTAAAGAACCTTAATAGATTTTTTAGTTTACTTTTCTACTTCATGTCTGAATTTCTTACACTTTTCAAAGACTTTAGACTTGGGTGCATTAGATACACATACTTATACTGAGATAAATCATCGATAAAGGTGATGAAGTAGACATAATTGCCTCTGACCGGCACATCAAATGGACCCCATACATCTATGTACTAGGGCAAGTAAGTCTGTGGTCCTTTTTTCATGTTCTACAAAAGACAGCTTGGTCATGAAGGCATGATTCACAAATCAGATATAACTCAAAAGTCAATGGACTCAATAGCCTAGGTTTTTCAACTCATTAACCCTATCTTCTACTATATGACCTAGCCTAAGGTGCTACAGATACTTATTATTTAGACTATCCCTAGGTTGCTTTAGTCCTATGACATTCAGGTTTTGCTCGACATTTAACATAGATATATCAATATGCAACTGATAGAGATCATTAATTAAGAATCTATTTGCAATTTTATTTCTTTTAAAAAGAATAGTATAGGGGTCCATAAGAAAGTTAATAACGTAACCTTCATGTGCTAAATAAGAAACAAAAATCAAATTCCTGCTTGCTACAGGTATAAAATAACAGTCCCTAAGAAGCAAATCTAAACCACATGGTTGTTAAAGAGGGTAGGTTCCCATGACCATAGCAGCAATATTTGCTCCATTTTCGATGCACATGATCATCTCACCATCCCTCAACCTCCTGCTCTCCTCAAGACCCTGTATGGAAGTGCACAAATGAGCACTAGATCTAGGGTCAAGCACCCAACTGGATGTAGAAGAAATCATTAAGTTAGATTCAATCACGAGCATACCTTCAGAAGGATTTGCATTCTTCTTGTTCTTCAGGATGGCCAAGTATAAAGGACAGTTCCACTTCCAATGGCCGTTAGAATTACAAAAGAAATACTTTTCTTTATTGGCGGTTTTCTTCTTCGGCTCTTCCTTCTTCTTCTTCCCATCTTCCACCTTCTGCTTCTTTGTGGTCTTCTTCTTTTTTCCAAAAGACTTTCTTTTAGAAGAAGTCTGCTCTACAGCAAGCATTGCACCCTTTGAACCTTTCATAGAGAGCTCAGTAGTAGCCAGCATGTTCATAAATTTAGCGAAGATATTTTGATGTTTATGCATATGGTAGTTCATAATAAACTGCCTATACACATCAGTCAAGGATTACATAATTATATCAATCTGCAGGTCCATGTCCAACTTGACATCGAGCTTCTCAAGCTCCTCTAAGTTCTTAATCATCATTAGACAATGATCTTGGATTGATTGCCCATCACACATTTGAGCCTTAAAAAGTCTTTTAGTGACTTGATATTTAGTTGCATAACTCTGTTCATAAAACAACTCTTGCAGGTGAGCCAACATTTGGCAGCTAGTCTTTATGTCTTCATGTTGGTGTTGGAGTTCATCAGACATCGAGCCCAACATGTAATACTTGACTTTGTTATCTTCATCTATCCACTTTTTAAGAAACACTCTTTGGTCAGCGGATGGATGGGCTAGTAAAATGGGTGGATCCGATTTCGACACATGAGTCAATTTTTTGGAGTCCAAAATAATTTTGAAGTTCTGAAGCCAATCCTTATAGTTGGGTTCGATCAGTCTATGGGTGTCCAGGATACGGACTAGTGGGTTGGACGCAGACATCTTCCTATAAAGAGTCAAAATTTTTAGTTAGATTTTATAATTAAACTTAATCAATTTATTTAAAAATTTTATTTTTAAATAAATTAGGCTTCCACTATTTACTCAAATCCCCATACTCCCTTGGCAGAAATGCAAAAATCTCCATGATCAAAGATTTCTAGTGGATGGTGCGGTCCCATCGACTGGCTCACCATCTCATCTAAGAGTTATTGATGATGGATCAATCGATGAGTGGACAACTCTTATCCAATGATTATCTTATCATGGTATACCCAAACCTAATCTTTAATTCATGAAGCTCACTATGTCTGAAATATTGCTTCACTCCTTAGTTAAGTCAAACCCACCATTTACATGAATTGGATTTCTAATTGGATCTCTCACCGTATCCAAAATATTGAGTCCAACCCATCCTCCAATCCGTAGCATCCAATGCCTAATAGACATGGTTGCATCTTTTTGATGCAATTGAACCAATGTATCCAGCCGAGAACAATCAACCCTAGAAAGGATCTGCACATCTACAATGATGGAAGACCTTAGACTTAATATTTTCTTAGAAAGATTTGATTTTGGTCTCTTTAAACTTGACTTAACTTAGTCATAACAATTATGACTAACCTAGTGGCATGGATTGGCTCGAATTGTTAGCCACCTCTAATCAGAACTGGATTGACACAAATGGCCAGGTAAGTGAGATCGGTGGAAGGGATATGCCATTAACTTGACAAGAATGCATTCAGGTTGAGTAGCTCTCAATTAAAAATCAGTCGATCATATCTACTAGACTTATCTTAGATACCAAATTATCGAATCAGAACCAATCGAATTAGCTTACAATCCAGGCACAAACTACGAAGCCAAATTAGGTATTGACTTAAATGAGTCACATCTCAATATGATTCAATCTTGACCCAGACTTAATCCTATTAGGCTAGTCAAATCTAAGCTTTCTTTGATCCCACCTAACCAACTCTTGATTCGATTTGATCAACTGCTAGACTTAATTAAGCTACCCAAGTCCGAACCCAAATTTATGAAGGTGTCTTAGATCTTAAAATTCATAATTTTAGATCTAATTAGTTTTATAATCTTAATTTTTAATTAAGTTTGGATTCATAATTAGAAATATGCAAATATTCTAGGATTTTAGGATCTAGAATTTTACAGAAAAATAAATTTTTGATTTTTGATTAAGGATGAACGTGCAGCACCCCTACACTCTATAAGAGTATTCCATCAAATGAGAGAAGAGGTCCTTTAAACCCTACTTTGGTCTTATGATCGGACTGCAAAGGCGAACGTCTTAATCAGAAATAATTACTACACTACAAAATAATAAATCTACAACATATATCTCATATAAAGTCATAGATCTAAACATGCATGTTTTGTATACATCTCATATATCAATCATTAAATTCTAAATGCATGCTTTCAGATCTGATATATCATATATAATATCTAAAAATTAAATTTTATATTGATCATATCAAAATAAAATCTACTCTAGATAAATCATAGAACTATTCTACAACTAGTCTAGCCATGCTTCATTCATATCTCATATAAAAATTAAAAATTTTATTTTCTATTTTTAGATCTAATTATAACATTTATAACATCAAAAAATAGAATTAAAAAGATCTAAAAAAAATTTAATTAAATAAAAAAGAAAATTAGCACTAGACTACATATAGAATAATTTTAAATCTAGTCTAGATATGCATCTCATACAAGATTGATATGAATCTAAAATTTTTAATCTTTTTGATTGCAGATTTGATCATATCTGATGTGATATCTAAAATTTTCAATATCAGATCATAGATCATAATAAAAATTAGATCTAAAATAGATCTAAAAAACTATTAACCTGACTCTGATACTAGTTGAAGGAAAAACTGCTTTTTCCATCATAGGATCGACCTGTTCTGACTAGATCTATATGAAATATTTCAAAATTTTTTTTATAGAGTCTAATCAAATCAAAGAGTTTTCTAATCTAATTTTAATGATCTGATATTAAATATAAAATTAAAAATTAAATTAGATATAACCTTTGTACCTGATTGGGTAATCTGGTTACCCTACCGATGATCTATGAAAGCTCAGGGTTCTGGATTAAGCCACGCATGTGCCTAGCCTCTACAGAAGTTCACTTAGGTTGGATCTAGAGGTGCTCTCCTTTTGGATCTAATTGACAAAAATTAGATCTAAATCTGATATGTAGAGCCTTCAAAATAATCAAAGAAGGCTGGACGTTCATCTCACGAATAGGTCATCTTCTTCCTGATCAATGTGCCAAAGCTATTTGATCTTCCTCCTAAATTTGTGCCCAACCTTTGGCATAAAGATAGAGAAAAAATTAGAAAGATGGAGGCATGGAGAAAGGGAGAGGATGGTAGCAAGCGGGGGCTTGGGCGTAGAGCAACAATTCTTAGAAACCCTAAGGTGCAGGGTCTCTTAAATAGAACCCTGCACCACCTCAGTGTTCCAATCAATCAAGCAACCAATTGCTTGATTTGTTTCTAATTTTTAACAAATTTCCCATGCCAATATGCATTAAAATTGCTTCCCCAAACTTCCCATATTTGCTGTACAAGATGGATAAGGAAAGAGGGAGGAAGTTGAGTGCGCAAGGAACTCTTCCTTCTCTCTTTAGTATTTGATCTAAATAAAAAATCTTTGACTAGTCAAAACTAGATTTTGACCAAGTCAAAGCCCATCCATTGGGGCATATGCCTAAGGGAACATGCACCCTCTCCATGCCATACCAAAAAGGTGGGGGTGTACGCCCCTAGAAAATCTCCAGGGGCTGTGTGCCCCTGATCCCTTCTTTGTTACAACAAGGTCAACCTTTGACCCTGGTGTGCAACAAAAAAAGGAAGGTGACCAAAAATGGTAGGTGATCAAAAATGGCGGGCGTTGTCCTAAATATCATCTGATGAGTTAAGACAACCGAAGCTCTAATCAAGATTTTGGTTGAGTCAAACTCATTCATGATGAATCAAAAATAATACAGAAGGAGAATGTTAGGTTTAATCATGTGCTAGCATGATTTTTGTGAACCTAATCGAATCTAATCCAAATCAATTGAACTGACTCAGTCTAATTGATCACAACCACACTCAAATTCTTATATGTGTGACCTAGTTAGGTTCAATTCCGTATAGTAATGAGATATGTCATGATCTCTATCATTGACATTATTGAAATACCTTTCGATGGATCAGAATTTTTTTGATTCATTGAATTGAAATGATCAGTCATCAAGACCATTCTAATTGCTCCTAAAATCAACCAGTGACACTTAGTAGCATATGGTGGCAATCCATCAGAACTAAAAGTGAATCTCTCGGTACAGCTATTTGTGTGAATTGATTCTACTATCATGAGTCCCAACAGGATTAGAGTTTAAGATAAACTCATCAAAACCCAACATCCATCATATAAATGAATCATTCGATTTGAGTTTGATGTAAAATCCTAATAGAAAACTCATTTCTATTATATCACACTACCATGTCCATGAAGAAAAATCCTAATTTTTCATATCAGGTTCGTTCAGATCTGATCGGATCAAGAGATATATTTCAAAAATTTTTCTCTTTGATCTAAATCAGATCTGAAATATTTTAGATTTGATTTTTATTATTCTAATGATAAAAATAAAATTTAAATAAATTTAATTTAATTTAATTTACCTTGATGTAGGGTAATCTTATTACCCATTGATGATCCTGTAAGCAGTGAAAGATTCTGGATCTAGCCACGCAAGTGCCTGGCCTCTATCAATATCCACTCAAGCTGGATCTGGAGATCTTCTTCTTCTCTATCACATCACCAAAGATTAGATCTGGATCTGATCTGGGGGATCTTCAAAATACCTTTCGAAGATCAGCAGTTATCCTTTGCAGCAGCGCAGCCTTCTAGCTTTCTATCGCATTTCTCTTGTCTAGATTGCACCAACTTGGATCCCGAACACCTTTGGGCATGGAGAGGAGAGGGAGAAGATGGACTTGGCGTGGAGGAGGAGGAGGGAGGCAGCCTTGGAGCATCGGATTTTCAATGCTTTTTAAGTTGGGCATAGGGTCTTATTTATAGACTATGCATGATCCAACTCCTCTTCTTCCCAACCAATCATAATCCTTTGTGAAATCAGATCTAAATCTGATTGGTGGGAATAGAGTCTCCTGGATTCATCCTTAGATGGCACCTAAGATCAGTCAAACTTGGATTCTTAGTAGAACTCTGATTGGAATCCAAAAGGGAGGTGGAGTCCTTGTCCAACAAGGACTCCTAGGCGCCTCCTACTTGGGCTCACGCCACCCTTGGCGTGCGCCCTTCTCCTTGCCAGGTTCTGGCAGGGGGACAGGCCCCCACCAGCTCTCCAATAGGTGCATGACACGTGGACAAAAGTCAAAGGGTATTAATGGTCAACATTTGACCAGTCAAAGGTAGACTTTTGACCAAAGTCAAAGAACAAGAAATGGCAGGTGACCAAAAATGGCAGGTAATGTCTTACAAATAAGACAACCTATTTCTGACTTGGACAACCTCCAGTCAGACCATATGAAGGCCTCTGATTGAGCACAAACTCCTTTGGCTCAGTCAGGACAACTTATTTATGATAGTAAAAGAAGAACGTTAGGTTCAATCGAGTGCTAGCACGATTTTCTTGAACCTAATTGAATCTCATTCAGATCAATTGAACTAGATCAGTTCAATTGATGATCACCAGATTCAAACCCTTGTTTGTGTGACCCAGTTAGGTTCAGTTCTGTATGGTAATGGGATATGTCATGATCTCTATCATAGACATCATCGAAACTCCTTTCGATGGATCAGAACTCTTCTGATTCGAACAGCTAGAATGATCGATCATCTAAATCATTCTAATTGCTCCCAAAATCCACCAGTGACACCTAGCAGTATATGGTGGCAACCCATCAGAGCTGAATGCGAACCTCTTGGTGCAGCTACCTGTGTGATTAAGTTTCTTCTATCTTGAGCCCCGATCAGATTAGGGTTAAGGTGAACTCGTCAAACCCTAGTTTCTGTCATATGATGTAATCATTCGATTCAAGTCCAATGTGAAAATCTAAATAGAAACTCTTTCTATTATTTCACTCTACCATGGCCATGGATTTCTGGACTTGATTCTCATGATCATCATAGGGCTACTCCTCTACCACCGAGGTAGATAGATTCCATCTTGATGCAATCCAGTTCCTACAATGAACATGCTATAGCCAACATACACCTCAGGGTTCCATATGGCTAGGAGACCGAGTAATGGTGTAGTCAAACTATAACACCCTCAAGGTGAACTGCCGATGCATCTCAGGTCAAAGAACCAGACACACTACTGCAGCATCGAGTCAGTCATTGACGAGAAGGTAGACTTCCTAATGACTACTCGAGGTGGTCACGCTCAGTGCCCTCGTTCTCTAACGAGTACCTGTACTCTCGCTCCGGTGTTCTCCACACCGTAGACTCAAGACTTCATCTACTAAAGAGAAGCGATTGTACACCAACCTTCCGGATCAATCACCATCCTCATGATGATCCTATGGTCGGGAGCTTTTTATGAGTTAATAATAATGATTATTCATGTCTTAAATTTTCAACTCTTGAAAATATGAATTATCATTACCATTAACTCAAAGGATGTATCACAGACACTAAATACACATATGTGATAGAAAATAACCCATTTTATTGATTATAGTCAAAATTATAATTTTGCCCCTAGAAGTGTATTACAAGTGTCAGCCAATTCTGGCTTCTAGGGCACATATATCTAACAATCTCCCACTTGTCCTAAAGCCAATTGGCTACAAGTCTAAGTCCCATCTTCTCAAGGTGGCTTCGAATCTTCTGTTGGCCCAACGGCTTTGTAAGTGGGTCTGCCACATTATCTGCGGAGTTGACTCTCTTGACCTTGACGTAACCTTTCTCAAGGTAATCGCGGATGAGGTGATATCGCCGCTCAATGTGCTTGGACTTTTGGTGAGACCTCGGCTCCTTAGCAAGGGCTATGGCGCCATTGTTGTCGCAGTAAGAGGAATGGCATCTGATGGCATTACTCAATTTCTAGCAAACTTCTTGTACCAGAATGCTTCCTTGCAGCCTCTGATGCAGCTATATATTCTGCTTCCATGGTGGAATCTGTATGATTTGCTTGGAACTCTTCCAACAAGCAAATTGCACAAAAGACTCCAGATGTCGACTTTCGATCATCTATATCGACATGAATCCGAGTCTGTGTATCCCTGGACTTGGAGTTCTCCATTACCAAAACCACATCATATCCTTAGTTCTTCTCAAGTACTTAAGGATACATTTCACAGAAGTCCAGTGTTCTTCACCTGGATTTGACTGATATCTGCTTGTGACACTCACAGCATGGGCTATATCAGGTCGTGTACATAGCATGGCATACATGAGGCTCCCTATTGCAGAAGCATAAGGGATCTTGCTCATAGCGTTATATTTCCTCAGGTGTGCTGGGCACATCTTCTTGAAAAGATGAATACCATGTCTGAAGGGTATTAATCCCTCTTAGAGTTTTCCATACTAAACCTCTTTAGTACTTCCTCTATGTATCTTCTGTGAAAAGTCCTAGCATCCTATTCGGTCTATCCCTATAGACCTAATTCCTAGAATAAAGGACGCTTCACCTAGGTCTTCA
Organism: Cocos nucifera; assembly: GCA_006176705.1. Classification (NCBI taxonomy): domain Eukaryota; kingdom Viridiplantae; phylum Streptophyta; class Magnoliopsida; order Arecales; family Arecaceae; genus Cocos; species Cocos nucifera. The sequence goes on along the minus strand of QRFJ01000053.1, from coordinate 1,088,663 downwards.
TGGAGAATTTGGACAACCACATCTTTGACTGTTGTCAACATGGGAATATCATTCCCAATAAGGAGGATGTCATCCACGTACAATACGAGGAAGACAACAACGCTCCCATGATCTTTTTGAAAACACATGGTTCCTCTTCATTTTGATGAAACCAAACTTTTGATCTCATTTGAAACGAGTGTTCCAACTCCGATGCTTGCTTAAGTCATATATGGACCTTTGCAGCTTGCAAACCTTGTGATCAGTTCACTGGGATGTTGAAACCTAGTGGCTGTTCCATATAGATATCTTCCTCAAGATATCCATTTAAGGAATTATTTTCACGTCCATTTGCCATATTTCATAATCGAAATAGGCTGCAACGGCAAGCAATGTGCGGATGGATTTTAGCATGCTACCGGGAAAGGTATCCTGATAGTCAATGCCTTAGTTGATATAAATTTTGCCACTAGTCTAGCCTTGTTCCATTCCCATCTGCTAAATTTTCTCTGAAGATCCATTTACATCCAATAGGTGCAGCCCTATGATGATCATAAGAATTTCAAGTCCAGAAAACCCATAGCCATGGCAGAGTGAATAATAGAAAGAGTTTCTATTTAGGTTTTCATATTGGACTTGAATTGAATGATTACATCATATGATAGAAAACTAG